>WHUX01000121.1:0-163873 GCA_015179025.1 Terfezia claveryi | reverse complement strand
ACAAAATACCGACTAGAAGTATCGAGAAGAAATCGTTAAATACTGCAATTAAAGGCTCAAAAGGAACGATAGACAAAGCTTGTACTATTAAACTTGATTGGATAGGTTATGTAGAAGAACGAACGTTCTATGTAGCTCATTTGACTGGATGGACATGATACTAGGAGAACCTGCTCTCAGCAAAGTGCGAGCAATAATTCCTGCCCATCAGGAACCAGTTACTATCCAGCCGGAAAACATTCCACAATTCCAGCTAAGTGTATGGAAGGGATCTAGAACATGGCGAATGTATAAGATCAGCGTATACACAGGTCAGCTGCGAATCAGTTACAGATTATAGTGAACCAGATAATTGGGAAAATATTAGGACGCGGACGAAACTGATTAGAAAGAGAACTCGTGACAGCTGTTTCTACGGTATAAAACAATTCAACCCTGTAACGAGTTTCCATTATATTTCCAAGACAATTCCAGGGAATTACATCCACTAAGAAAAATAATCACTCTATCAAACCAAAAGCAGGAGCTACTTGATACCAAAATGGCGACCTTAGGACATCGATTTAGACAACAAATCATGACAAATTAGTGAAGAAGAAGCATCAGGTCATATATATAAGTAGAAAATGACACAAATCTGTAGTCATTTCACTATCCCTAAACGAGATAAACCGGAAGAAGCCGACATGTCAATGACTGTCGAGACCGCAATTTAGCTGTCGAACCGGACAACCCCATTGCCAGATATTAATGAAGCAATTGAACTCGTAGCGAGAATCCCATTTGGACTAAGTTGACTTAGCTGATGGATTTTTAATATCAGGAACGATGAAGATCTGAGCAACACTCTACCTTTTTATGTCACATGGGATATTTCAGAAGTAGAGTTATACAACAAGGGATCGTAACGCACCTGCTACTATGGTTCGCGTTATGCATGAAATTTTTAAGGACATGGTCTATAAAATTTAATCATCTATATTGATGATATTATTATATTCCTAAAACGTATGAAGAACATGTAGAATTATTGAAGAAAGTACTTCAACATCTACAGGATGAGAAATTTATCTCAAAGAAAGTAAATGCCAGTTCTTTACTCCAAGATTGGAAATCTTAGGACATGTTTTGACATCAGATGGATTACATGTAGACCCGAAGAAGAGGACTACTATATTAACATTTCCAACTCCTACAAGAAAAAAGGATCTTAGAGGATTCCTTGGAATCGTTAATTATCTCAGCAGATTTATTCCTGACTTGGCATCGTATATGAGCACCCTGTTAGAACTACAAGGAGAAACAAAGAAATGGGAATGGACAAATACTCATAATACAGCGTTTGAAAAACTCAAGGAACTCGTGAATTCCCCACATGTTTTAAAACCCTGGAATAATGAATCTACTGAACTCAAATATTTAGTCTGTAATGCTAGTGATGTAGGACTAGGATCTTGGATAGGTCAAGGACCGTTGACGTACATCAGACCATCATGCTTCCACTCTAGAAAATTTAATCCAGCACAACTCAATTATCCTACCTTTAAAAAGGAATTATTAGTGATTATTGACTCATTAAAATTTTTTGAAGCACAATTGAGAGGTCACAAATTCACTATCCTTACCGACTACAAACCATTAGTAACCTTCTATACTCAAACGCCTGCAAGTCAAAAATTGAGGCGATGGCAAGATTACCTAATGGAATTTGATACAGATATACAACATACCGCAGGAAAGGAAAATTTGATAGCAGACGCTCTATCAAGAAAGCATAAATACTTGAACACTCCCACCACCGAGGACGATTATATCTCCAATAGCATCGATCCTCCTAACCATACCTACAACCACAACATCTCTACCAATGCTTCAAGAACTTTCCACTCACCAGAAACCTCTACTCAGAACAATATGGTTTCTCACAGAGCTATCAATTTCAAGCATGTCGACTGCGACTTCAACAAATGTCGTGGAAGAGCCGAAGAACTTGGACACCATATCTTCTGTCCATACTTCGAGGACATCCCAGACAAAGAAAGCGAATATGATATGATGAAGGAAGAAGAGTCCTCAGACGACGAGACTCTATCCACTATACCGGAAGAAGTTTTCAGCGGGTATGATCGTGTACCCAATATAAACAAGAACAAACCCTTAATAGTTCTTGGACTAAGATATAGGCCTCCATCTTCTGAAAATGCATAACAAAATACCCTCGCTCCCGAAGAAGAGAAAGAAATTGCTATGGACCTCGCTCATAGCAATTGGCAACAACATAAAAGGATGCACTAGTCCTTTTGCCGTGATTTTTACTGTCCAGTTCATGGCAGCTCCCACGCCATGAACAACCGCATGTTTACTGTCGAAACATGTGCAATTTGCAACCACCATGGACATGGCAGTTTGAACTGTGACCTGACAGCCTCAGTTCTTAAGAAGGAGAAGGAATTCCTTACGACTCGTATTGCGCATATCCTAGCCGCAAATGAGCCTCAAAAGGAACTAGCACCAGTACAACAAACGCCAGCTTATCCACCTCCACCAGCTCTCAGCCGTGAAGAAGCTATCCAGGAAATCGGAGAATGGGCAAAAAGATGGATTGCCAACAAGCCGACACAACCCACTCTCCAACCCAGCATTCAGTTCAGTAACCCTACCGAACAGATGACCAATTGACAAATGGAACAGGAGATCATGAATACTCCTATTGCCCCACAACAACCATGGAATGCACCTCAACAACCAGCTGCAACTGCTAGCAGCAGTAACGCAATTCCAATTAACACCGCCGCCGTCACCACTCGTTCTAAAAAGCGAGTAGCCATTGACGAAGATCTACCCTCTTTCGTTCAAGACACCAAGACCTCCAGACAGTGTTGTGATTTCTGTAAGTTCTCAGGACATAATGCTTCTACATGCAAGGAGAAGAAACCCACCATCAATGACTTCAACACAAGAATCGAACCAACCTTCAACAAGCTCATTGAAGAGAAGCACATCAGCGACGAATGGGAAGATGACAATGACTACTTCATTACACACTGGCTTGACCAAGGTACAGGTATGAAAGCCGCATATCAATCATGTATGAGAGTATGTCCCATCTGGAAGAACTATTATGATACCTTTGTGAATCGTAAGGATCATAGAAGAAAAGACGGATTTTTGTATGTCAAGAACCGACAAGGACAATGGAGACTAGTCTTGCCCTCTACCTTTAACATCGAAGGTAAGAACTATCTCGAATTGGTTATTAAAGACGCACATGAAGCAACTGCTCATAATGGCATTGAAAAAACAATGAAATATCTTACTGACCGATATGATTGCCAGTCCTTTGCAGAACCAACTAAGGACTATATTAGAAGTTGTGAAACTTGTCAACAGACAAAGTATTCCAACAAGGCGCCACTTGGACTCGTAACTCCATTACATATACCAAGTAGGCCATGGACTGACATATCGATGGATTTTCTTAAAGTAGCACCTGTGTTTACTAAGTGTTCAATTTTGTACCCAAATATTCCTGTTGAAGAAGATTATATAGTTTGTATTTCACGACTTTGGACGATTGTCGATAGACAATCAGGATTCAAGTTTCTTATTCCTGTCTCAGATAATTTCATAGCAGAACAATATACTGCTACCTTTGATACTCATGTAGTCCCGACTATGGGATACCCTTTCTGTATTGTTTTTGACTGCGACACTCTTTTTATGTCAACGCACTTTCAAGATTGGGCTAGGAATAATGGAATCAAGTTGGAACCGTCCACCGCATATCATCCACGTGCAAACGGACAATCGGAAATTGTGAACAAAGAAATTCTACAAGTAGCAAGAGCCTGTAAAATCGAAGGATTTGATTGGCTACAGAAACTACCAGAGATACAGTTGAAACTTAACTCTAGGTATAACGCCGCTAGACAGAATAGTCCCTTTTCTACACTATTTGGATTTAATGCACATCTTGGCGTATCGATACTTCCATACCCAATTAATGCATATATACCCGCAAATGAACGTCATGAGGTAACGTCTAAAAACCTATATGACGCCAAAAAGACTCAAGCATCTCAAGCGAACAAACGACTACCTAATACAGCCAAATTTTCAGTCGGACAACAAGTTATGCTTTCCTCAGAAAATATTAACCTATCGAATGTCTCACCCAAGAGAAAACCAAAATGGCTAGGCCCATTTCCCATTATTTCTAGTAATCAGAAACGTAATAACTATAGCCTAGACCTATCCAGTCAACCTGACCTCCACCTCATATACAATACTTTTCATATCAGCAAACTTAAACCCTACTATAAAAACGATCCTACCCAGTTCCCTCATAGACAAACTCAGGAACCAGGACCAATTCAAGAGGATCGTTATGAAGTTGAAAAGGTATTAGAATTCAGAACAGCTCCTCGAACTGGAGAAAGACAATATAAGGTCAGATGGCTAGGATACACTCCTAAATATGATTCCTGGGTAAACGCCAAGGATATCACCACCGAAATTCTTCAAGACTTCTGGACGACTGGAAGCATGGAAGATACATTCAAGAGACGTCGAAGGACTAAAGGAAAACAAGGACCACGAACCAGAAATGAGACCCGAGCTCTCATCCAACAAGAACGAGATAGAATCATGAGTCAAGGAAACACTAAGGATATTCACGTTAATGCTAATGTATTAACAATGCATTAAATCTTAGGACGTATGGAAACCAATATGGCAGAGCAAAGGAAGTAAGGATAGGAAATCCTTCTATGTAGGGAAGTGTAATGGAGAACGTTATCTCATTGCTTATATAATTGATTATATACTTTTGTATTTCCTATATTACTACTATGTTATGTAACTAAGCCTCTCGGTTGAAGGACTAGCCTTCTACCACCCCATAGTGTTTTATAAGCGTCCATAGCACGCGGAATCTGCTATGGGAAGTTCCATGGCACTTGCCATATGAAGACACCCTCATTATGGCTGCGTGACCTCTGTTTAAAGGTTTGTAACTCATTATCATGGCCACATGACCATTGTTTAAGGCGTGTGACTCATTACCATGGCCACATGACCCCTTTTGTACAGCGCATCACCTTCTGGTGTGCCACCCTTTATTGTATTTATTTCCTTAGTCATCAGATCTCAGAGGAGTATAAATAGGCCGCTGGATTCCCTCTGGAATCCACAGAAGACAAGAAGCAACCAAGCAAGCCTTCAGAGCAAGCAAGCCTATATTCCGATCAGATCAAGATCATATAGCTTAGATAGCACAAATCATATAAGATACATTACACCAGTTAATTACTGTTCCCTTTGGGAACGTCCCACATAGTAATCTCCCTACCCTTCTGAGGTCTTACCTTAGCAGAACCGAAATACACAAACGTCCGTGCCTACCGATATAGATTGTATAAACGGTACCGAATGAATACTGTCTAGTACCATTCATTACAGTTGTGTAATTTCACGTTATCTTTGGTGAGTGGTATTGTTGGTGAGTAGTGTTGAAGTGAAGTTTATATCAAGCTCGTCAGGAGTTTGCCTAGAGCCATCGGGTTTGGACATAAATAAGCTATGTGTTAGTTGGCAAATATAAAAAAAAAAGTTAAAGACTGAGTACAGAATCGAACCTGTACATTAAATACCTACCTAAAAAGAATTTAATCACATAATGAAAACTTAACTACTGCACCACAACTCATAATATATAAAATTTATTATAATGCATTCCATATAGAATACTGCTCCATTAATCTCGATATTTATTGTATTCAAAGCAAAGTTGTTTGTGTTATATATATTTCCATGTGTGGTGCATACTAGAGTATACATTTGTAGGCCAAGCATGTCCTGGGATAGCCTAGTGCCGTCTGGTTTGAACATGACCTGGTACTTGCATTTCTTTACATTTTGAAGTTTGACCACTAATGGTCATATTCTCCAATGTAGCTATCGGAAATATAGTATAAGACATCTGGTGGACTCCATCTTGTAGTCCTATCATTCCTATGTACTTAGTATCCACTTCAGCTTAAAGAGACTACTTCAGCTATCACAGCCACCTTTGCATTGACCACAAATACCAATAAGAACTTATTTCCCTATACGGTAATCTCTAACTCTCATTCGATACATGTAGGCTAATATGACACATACTCAGGAATAAGTTAGTGAGAATGGTTACTCTAAAAAACTTAATTCAGAATACAAAGACTGACTTAGAGTAGGACACCTGAGATGCCAATTACCCATCGTGGCACAATGCTGTGAAGGACTATTGTGCTCAGTAATTAATCTGAAGTTGGGCCTCAGCTAGCGACAATAAGAAGGATACTCTGGTTATTGCGCCTCGAAACTTTACTGGGATGAGGTATACTATGAGAAATCGACGAGGTGTGGGTTCCGAACACGACAAAAAGGCACTGGAAGCACTACTTTAGGATTGCCTCAAAAAGCGCTCCGAGACTGCAAAAAATTTGGTGATCAAGTGAGCTCGTAAGAAGACACAGCCTGATGAGAACTCTGATGCAGAGGATGAAGTATCTGATGGCGGCGAAGCCCCAGGGACTGCCGTAGCTTTCTGGGTAGGTGACCCTGAGATAGGAGAGCATAGGGATATCAAAGGGTTGATTTGGAATGTGAGGAATAGAAAAAATATGGGGGTTATTGAGAATAAGACTCTAGATGGTATATGGAATAGGGTGAAAGTAGATGTTCCTGCGGATAGAAAAGTGCGCCAAATTTTGGGAGTACTTGAGGACCCTATGGCTCCCGTCCTGACATTCCCAGCAGACTATACGAGTCTGAATTTTGACGTACAAGTGAGGGCTTTCTTACGAATAACGCAAGCAAAACTAGTGCGTATATTCGTTCTACTGCATTCCGTGCCCATAAGGGCCAACACCTCCCCCCCCATTGGAGCCAAACCATACTTTGATCTGGACAAATTTGACCCACTAAATGAATATGATGATTTTGCTGAGGATTCTGATGCCAATGTAAGCAATATCGCTGGAGTCCATCAGCACCACATGCCAACAAGAGACCACACATTTGAACAACAAAAGCATGAACTACATACAAGAGTGGCCCACCAGGAAGAAACTCTAAGGGAATTAAAGAGGGAGCATAAGCGCCTCTTCCCCAACGCCGGTATCATCGACTCCGATGATGAGGATTACTGCTACATTCGGTGCCTTAAATGGCCCAAATATACCACTAGTCTACAACTCATCAAGGCACATCAAGTTGTACGTGCAGGGCATCGGGCTACCCAGTTAAACCGACATCTCGGAGTTCAACGATTTGTGAGCAAAGTTCGTGGGTTGAATGCAGCCTAATACGTATGGAAGGCGTTAAATGTTTAGTACACTCCTACCCTCATACCCAAATCTGCTATACCTAACTCCTGGAATTGCGAGCTAACCCACAACATATAGCCTAGGTGACTTTGTACGTTGGGAGTTAGTCTGGTCAGTGGAATTTCTTTATGGTTGGTTCATTTTTTTTTATAGTTAGTCGGGTTGATTATAGTTAGTTTTTTTTTTTTTTGGGTAGTCGAGTTCTTTTGTAGTTAGTCGGGTTTTAGTATAGTTAAGTCGGGTGTTTCTCAACACAAGAGAATAGATGAGCATTTCACCCATTGACCACTTCTTATCCACCCTCGCTACTATATTTCCTTTGCATCTAACATCCAAGATTTACAACTTCACACATCCAACATCCCCACGTACTCTTGTCCCCTCCCTACCTATCTCCTCCCTGTCCCTCCCTGAGCCCTTGTCTTCTATCCCTGTCCCTCTAGTTTACTTGCATAATGTCCCGACGCTCCCAAGGAGTCAACTGACAGCGAACAGTTACATCCTCTTCATTTCAGGAGGACACCGAAGGGGAGGATGATTAGGATACTGTATTACAGCCTCCCCATCTTGCTCTGTTTTCCAAAAGACTTGCTGAGTCAGATGGAGGACGTCCAGCCAGAAAACTTCGAATCGATTATGGTGCACCAAAGACACTATATTCTGCAGAACACTTATCGAGTTCTGCAGCATACCCATTGAGTTCTGCAGCATACCTATCGAGTTCAAGGCAGTGAGTGAGTACCACTCCCACACCTGAATCAAGATGAGCCTGGCTAACCATGATGTATATAGTCCTCGCCACCGCTACTCTCTACTGGCAGAGGGCAGCCATGTACCCACTACACTGAGTCCACTACCAGTAACATGCCAAGTGATACATTCAGCTTGAACTCAGAAGGCCATACTTAGGAGGAAGAAGAGCTTGGACTCACGATCCAGAAGCCACTTCGCATTGGGCCCAGATTCCGCTCATTTTTCTCAGTTCTTGATGAATACAAGGAACTGGTCCATTGAGCTGCCTCCTATATGCGGCATTATAGCCTTTTTGGAAATCCAATACTTACTGCAGAGGAAATCCAACAATTATTATTTGTAACTTAGGTTAAGGCACAGGAGAAAACTGGCGAGACACTACCACGCCTGAAAATTATAAGTACTTATGTATATAATACTCCCTATGCATGATGTCGGATGGTAATCTAAACCATCACAGCTCTACAGCATCCACTCCCGAACTTGCTCACATCTTATTTACGAATATAAACGCAGTATTGTGGGCATCTTCGAATTGGACAAGCTGCCCCAACATGAGGTAGCTCAGCGGGTGAGCTATCTCCTATTCCAGGATCAGTTCATCTGTCGGAAAGACGGACAAGAGGTAAAGCTTCCTTCTTACGTCGGAAGTCTGACATATCTAACCTGTCTAATATTTATGTAGACCTACCAAAAGCATTTCTGAGGGAGCGAAATAACAGAAATCATTTTCCACAAATATTTCTCCACTCTTAAGTAGTAGGAGAACTGCGATAAGTCCTTCTTTGATGCTATCAATGAAGTCTTCATTTACTTAGTGACCTCGGCCATACGACATTGCCTCAAAGCATGGATAACTGTAGTATATATTGAACCTCCGAGTGTGACAAAATTCAAATACGATTCAACCGTCAGTAAGTATTTCTAATCCGACATAGGCAGCTCACTTTCTGACGCATATAGCAACATACCAACGGTTTTTGGCCACCTGGAATGCCCACTAAAGGAGAGTACATATGCTACTATTGGCGGCCATAAAGGCCGATATATGCACACGTTTGGCCGCTGCACAACAAAAAGGGTGTCTGGATTCAGACCAGCCTCTAGAAGTTAGTGATACCTCGGCCTTTGAGGCCGAGCTTATGCATGAACTTCTCCAAGTGACCAGAGCAGCTCATGTTACACAGCAATGGATTCCCGACGCCTTCCACCGGCAAGGCGACCAATATGAGGAGGAAGACCACTCCCGTAACATCAGGAAAAAAAATTTGGCGTCCGGACGCAGCACCAAGCGTCCGGACGCCCCGGGGTATTGCATTACGATCCGGACGCAACTAGGGCCCTGCGCTGCGTCGCAATACAATCCCGACGCCATTGGGGCAACAATAGCCGTCCAGACGGTGGTTGACATAAGCTCAACGTCTGGATGTCAGAGTTCATTCCTATCGCATCAACAACTCAATTGAGGTTGTTAATGCTATAGGTTCCATGTCTGGCGTTGCTGAACCAGGGCCCCAAATCGCTCTCTTCTACAATGCACACCCGCTCACCACTTGCATGTACGACAGCCAGGTACGTAGCCACTATTGCAGCCATTGAATATGCACATAGCAGAAATATCCATAGTATTCGTTAATAATTATATACACAGAAGTAATAGATATATATATTGAGCATGCAATCGCTAATCGCACTAACACTCGCTCTAATACTCGCACTAACACTCGCTCTAATACTCGCTCTAATACTCGCACTAACACTCGCTCTAATACTCGCTCTAATACTCGCCCTAATACTCGCTCCAATACTCGCTCTAATACTCGCTCTAATACTCGCTCTAATACTCGCTCTATTACTCGCTCTAATGCTCGCCGTAATGTGCTGGGATATAGAGCGAAGGGAAAATGCGCGGGGAAGGGAGGTATATATACAGGAAAACCATAGTTGCCAAGGCCGACTGGTAAGGCCGACAATTTAGACTTTCCGAAGACAATGAGATAAGGGATAACAAGAGAAGTGGCAGGACAGTTATCAATGGCGCTCAGCCCCCTTTCGCCCGCGGGTGCCGTACTATTCAATGCCTGGCCTGGTAATAGTCATATTGGGAAATCGTAGTCGTTGTATAGAGATATGTGCGGAGTTCACGCTTTGTGATATGTTTCGTAGGAATTCATGCATTCGCGGGCATATATATATATATATATATGTGCGAGAAACTCGTGCTTTTGGAGACTTATATATATATATGCGAGAATTCCATGCATCCGCGGGCATATATATATATATATGCCAGAAACTCGTGCTTTTGGAGACATATAGAGAAATGCATGCATTCGCGGGCATATATATATGTGTGTGCGAGAAACTCGTGCTTTTGGAGACTTATATATATATATGCGAGAATTCCATGCATCCGCGGGCATATATATATATATATGCCAGAAACTCGTGCTTTTGGAGACATATAGAGAAATGCATGCATTCGCGGGCATATATATATGTGTGTGCGAGAAACTCGTGCTTTTGGAGACTTATATATATATATGCGAGAATTCCATGCATCCGCGGGCATATATATATATATATGCCAGAAACTCGTGCTTTTGGAGACATATAGAGAAATTCATGCATTCGCGGGCATATATATATGTGTGTGCGAGAAACTCGTGCTTTTGGAGACTTATATATATATATGCGAGAATTCCATGCATCCGCGGGCATATATATATATAAGTCTCCAAAAGCACGAGTTTCTCGCACATATATATATATATATATATGCCCGCGAATGCATGAATTCCTACGAAACATATCACAAAGCGTGAACTCCGCACATATCTCTATACAACGACTACGATTTCCCAATATGACTATTACCAGGCCAGGCATTGAATAGTACGGCACCCGCGGGCGAAAGGGGGCTGAGCGCCATTGATAACTGTCCTGCCACTTCTCTTGTTATCCCTTATCTCATTGTCTTCGGAAAGTCTAAATTGTCGGCCTTACCAGTCGGCCTTGGCAACTATGGTTTTCCTGTATATATACCTCCCTTCCCCGTGCATTTTCCCTTCACTCTATATCCCAGCACATTACGGCGAGCATTAGAGTGAGTATTGGAGTGAGTATTAGGGCGAGTATTAGAGCGAGTATTAGAGCGAGTATTGGAGCGAGTATTAGGGCGAGTATTAGAGCGAGTATTGGAGCGAGTATTAGAGCGAGTATTGGAGCGAGTATTAGAGCGAGTATTAGAGCGAGTGTTAGTGCGAGTATTAGAGCGAGTGTTAGTGCGATTGGAGCAGCGATTGCATGCTCTATATATATATCTATTACTTCCGTGTATATAATTATTAGCGAATACTATGGATATTTCTGCTATGTGCATATTCAATGGCTGCAATAGTGGCTACGTACCTGGCTGTCGTACATGCAAGTGGTGAGCGGATGTGCATTGTAGAACAGAGCGATTGTGGGCTATCCGTTAGCAACGCCAGCGGTAGAACCTATAGCGTTGGGGACGAGCAGCCCGTTCCATGTTGCGTCCAAGAGGAGGGAGCATCTGCAAAGCGCATGTGTTGCGTCCCAGGCGCGCGAGTACCGCGCGAGCACCGTCCGAGTGCGTCCGGACGCTCGCGCGCCGAGCGTTTGGCATCCTGATCTTGAGTTTGTCTCCCATGCGTCCTGTGCGTCCCAGGCGTCCGGACGCACAGGACGCAAATAATATTTTTGGTGATGAAGTTTACATCTTTCTATACTCATAACTACTCAGAAAAGGCTAATTCTAACTCACATATGGAAACCGATGTGGAAGCTGCAGAACACGAGACTGATAATGAACTTGAAGAGGAGACGGATGATGACTGAATAACTCCGGAAATATCATACCCCAATACATATGACATGGCAGCATTCTAGCCTTTTTTTTTTTTTGGCTACATGATTTTTCTTTTTCTTGCTATACATGTATGTATAAAAATACATTTTTTATGAATGGATTAGGTACCTCAAGTATGAAATAAAGGCAATATCAGAGTAGAACTAAGTACAATAGTGGATGCACACACAGGATTCACCCGCTTGGTATGCAGGCAGTCCCAACGTAGCATATCAGGGACCCAGTATTTGTGGCATGAGATCTGAGCAGACCAGATGTCATAGTGTTAATTTACTTGCGAGGTATTTGACACTCGAACAGGCTTGTTCGAGTGTCAGCGTAGTATTTGACACCCGAACAGGCTTGTTTGAGTGTCAGTGTGGTATTTGACACACGAACAGACTTGTTCGGAGTGTTTGAATACTAGAAGAGATTAGAGAGGTGGATCGCGGAGTATCACCTGCGATCGCAGGTGACGTCAAGTTAGTCGGGCGCCACTCCTTTGGCCACGGCAATCATGTATATAGAAAGCCGTAATTGTCGTTTCTTGTTCTTGTTCCTTACGCAACGTCTTGTATTATAACCTTGGTAATACAGACTCTGCCTTTTGTCTTGATACTTCAATCTACAGTTATAGTCTCGTCTTCGTGCGCTTCTTGGAGTCACATCTTTAGTTATAGCCACAGCCAATGACTTATGCCGTTACACTACGTTATGTCGATACACTCCACTGAGCGCAACCCCTAGCTATGAACAATGACTCAGCCCGTTGTTGAATTGCCGGCCGCTATTGTCGACCTAGTTCCTCGTTTGCAAACTGCATTGAATTCAGCAAACCAGGATTACACCGGAATACTCAATGAAACTATTACCCTATTAGATCAGCTATTAGGGCTACCAGACCAACGACAAGATGTCGTAAGATTACGAACCCAAGTAACAAACTTAACGAATCAACTCACGGCACGGTAACAAGAAGACACAACTATACGCACAGCCACTCAAGAGTTACGAAATGAAGTAACTACTCAAGAGATAGTGATTAATGAGCTTCGAACGCAGTTGGAAGATATGAGGGCTATCAATACGACTTTGGCTTGGTTACAACCAGGAGAAGAAGGTGGTCGTTTAGAGAAGATACCCAACCCAGAAAAATTCTCTGGAAAAGACCGAAATAAGCTGCATCCTTTCCTCACCCAACTACGACTAAAGGCTGCTACTTATAGTCATGAACAAGCAAAACTTCGACTAGCAGTAAATTCCTTAGCTGAAGATGCCCTAGATCAGGTTACCCCTTACGTTGAAAACGATACGGTGAACTTAACCAACCTAGTAGCACTTATTACCATTCTCGAAAATGCGTTCGGCAATCCAAATCGAGTAGCTAACGCAGAGTACAAACTACAAACGATGATTCAGGGGGCCAGGGAGTTTGCTGCTTATTATGCCGAATTCCAACGATATGCAGCTGAAACGAGTTGGGGTAATACGGCTAAGTTGGTAGCTCTAAAGCGCGGACTTTTCTACCAACTACAACAAGATCTCCTCGCCATACATCCTGAGCCCACGAAGTTTAACGAGTATGTGGAAGTCTGCCAAAGACTAGATACTCGTCACCGCATGCTTCAAACCCAAATGCGTAATCGTATTGGACCAACACCCCGAATGATATCACGCCCTACCGCTCCCGCTCCAGTTAACCCCCACATAGTTCAAACTCCCTCTACCTCGACAGCTACGGGTACTCACCCTGGGCCCATAGATTTGTCTACAGGAAGGAAGAAGATATCTCCGGAGGAAAAAGCAAAGAGAATGGCTGAAGGAAGGTGCTATTATTGTGGAGGAATGGGATATGGAGTCAGAACTTGCCAACACATACAAAAACGTACTCTACAAGCTGCTGAAATGGTTATGGAAACCACGAATAAGGGACTAGAAGTTGGGGAACAGGCAAAAGAGTAGCCTCACCTCAGAGGGATGGCACTGAGCTGAGGCAGAATAAATTTCTGGACTCTTTAACCATTTCCAGTTTGTCTTTACAGTCTTTGGAGGAAGAGTTTTGGATGGGAATCACCTTGTAGTTAGTTGCGAATTAAACGACAATGGTTCCAGAATCCTTACTTATGCCCTGATAGACTGTGGAGCAATAGGTTATGCATTTATAGACCAGGAATTTGCAAGCTATCATCAACTCCCCCTTTATAAACTCAATAATCCCCGAACACTAGAAGTCATTGATGGGCGACCAATCGAGTCAGGGACAATCACACACATTAGCAAGCTAAAGCTAATAATTGATCAGCACCAAGAGGAACTCCCACTGTTTATTACCAAACTAGGCCACTACCCCATAGTATTAGGACTTCCATGGCTATGACGTTATGATGTGAATATCCATTTCGCTAAGAACACTATTACTTTAGACTCTGATTTTTGCCTCTACCGTTGTTGTGAAAAACCCTCGACCATAAAGAGTATCTCAATTCCAGTTCCAGAAAACCCTCGAATTCCCCTCATTGCAGGATCAACCTTTAGTCACCTAGTTAAAAAAGCAAAGCAGGTGGAAACAGCCTTTCAGACAACTATCTACGAGCTTAATATGGCTTTAAAAGATCCTGAACAACAACCTAAGATGGAGGAGGATAAGATCAAGGAATTAGTGCCTTCTGAATACCACAAATTTCTCCCATTATTTAAGAAGGCTATTGCGGAAATCCTTTCCCCCCATCGACCTTACGACCATAAAATTCCTCTTAAAGAAGGATTTACTTCCCCTTTTAGACCTCTATACTCCCTATCAAAACCAGAGTTAGAGGCTCTTAAAGTATGGCTGGAAGAAAACCTGTCCAAAGGATTTATTCGTGCCTCCTCATCTCCCGCAGGTGCACCCATCTTATTTGTTAAGAAGAAGGATGGGTCCTTGCGTCTTTGTGTGGATTATCGTGGCCTTAATGATGGTACTATTAAGAACCGATACCCACTACCCCTTATACGAGAGACTTTGACTAGACTTTCTAAGGAACGATACTATACGGCTCTTGACATTAGAAGCGCCTACAACCTCATCCGGATGGCGGAAGGAGAGGAATGGAAAACAGCGTTCCGAACTCGTTATGGCTTATACGAGACCTTAGTTATGCCTTTCGGCCTCACAAATGCTCCTGCCAGCTTCTAACATTTTATTAATGATGTTCTCCATCCCTTCCTTGACAATTTCTGTATGGCTTATCTTGATGACATTTTAATATATAGCGATACCCTCGAAGAACACCGAACACATGTTACTAAGGTATTGCAAGCTCTCCAAAAAGCCAGCCTCTACCTAAAACCCGAAAAGTATGAATTTTATAAGACTACGGTCCACTACCTGGGCATGATTATCTTAGCAGAAGGGATACAAATGGATCCAACTAAAGTTAAGGCAGTAATGGACTGGGAATCCCCAATTAACCTACATGATGCTCGTGCTTTTCTAGGATTCGCCAATTTTTATCGCCGGTTTATCAAAGACTTCTCCAAGATTGTAGCCCCTATCGTGAAACTAACAAAAAAAAATACAACCTGGCATTGGAGCGAAGAATGCCAGAAGGTGTTCCAAAACCTTAAAACAGCATTTACTTCCGCTCCCGTTCTTCAGCATTTTGATCCCGACTGTGAAATTATAGTAGAAACAGATGCATCAGACTACGTTTCTGCTGGAATTCTTTCGCAATATGACGATAATAACATTCTTTACCCTGTTGCTTATTTCTCTAAGAAGTACTCACCAACTGAATGCAACTATGAGATTTATGACAAGGAATTAATAGCTATTATCTGATGCTTCGAAGAATGGCGAGCTGAATTGGAATCCACCTCCAATCCAATTAAAGTACTCTCAGATCACAAAAATCTAGAATACTTTATGTCAACAAAGCTCCTCAACCGCCGGCAAGCTCGATGGTCAGAATTTCTCTCCCGCTTCAACTTCAAGATAGTTTACCGTCCAGGTAAAGTAGGGGGAAAACCAGATGCATTAACAAGAAGGTCAGGAGACCTTTCAAAGGAAGGAGATGAATATATAAGGTTTCAAAATCAAGTCGTTCTCAAACCTCACAATTTAACAATCAATGCGACAGTAGAAGAGCTAGGATTAGAAGACTTGTTTAATAGAGGTTTTGAAGTTGATCCACTGCCAAGGAAGATATTAGTTAAGCTGCAACAAGGAGAGAAGCGATCTAAGGACATCGCGGTAGCCGAATGTGAAGAGGATAATGGAAAGCTAAAATATCATAGGCGGATATATGTACCAAATTATATGCCTCTAAAGTTACGTCTAATCTAGGACCATCAGGATATCCCAGCAGCGGGGTATCTAGGGTGATCGAAGACTGTAATGGAGAACGTTATCTTATTGCTTATATAATTGATTATATACTTTTGTATTTCCTATATTACTACTATGTTATGTAACTAAGCCTCTCGGTTGAAGGACTAGCCTTCTACCACCCCATACTGTTTTATAAGCGTCCATAGCACGCAGAATCTGCCATGGGAAGTTCCATGGCACTTGCCATATGAAGACACCCTCATTAAGGCCGCGTGACCTCTGTTTAAAGGTTTGTAACTCATTATCATGGCTACATGACCATTGATTAAGGCGTGTAACTCATTACCATGGCCACATGACCCCTTTTGTACAGCGCATCACCTTCTGGTGTGCCACCCTTTATTTTATTTATTTCCTTAGTCAACAGATCTCAGAGGAGTATAAATAGGCCGCTGGATCCCCTCTGGAATCCACAGAAGACAAGAAGCAACCAAGCAAGCCTTCAGAGCAAGCAAGCCTATATTCCGATCAGATCAAGATCATATAGCTTAGATAGCACAAATCATATAAGATAGATTACACCAGTTAATTACTGTTCCCTTCGGGAACGTCCCACATAGTAATCTCCCTACCCTTCTGAGGTCTTACCTCAGCAGAACCGAAATACACAAACGTCCTTGCCTACGGATATAGATTTTATAAATGGTACCGAATGAATACTGTCTAGTACCATTTATTACATTTTTTTTAACTCACTTACCTAATCTTTACTCTTAAATCCAATGCCTGATCAACCTTCGGATACTTATATTACACTCACGCAAGTGTATACAATTCGACACCCAAGTGCACATATAAAATCGATATCGTTATTCAACTAGCTAGCCAACAAAATCCAACAAACGAGACATTAGACTCTCAACTGCAGTACATCAATAAAAGACTTAGAAGCAAGCTAAGCAGAGCTTAATGGGCAGTAGTATCCCACATTAAACAATCCCACCCTCGTTCACAACACTTTTCCCAATAAGATCGACAACTCATCTTGCACTCCTGGCAACCGCCATTACATCTGTACCTGTAAATCCAGTACACCATTGAAAAACCGGCCCCCCAGGTCCCAGGAATAATTGGTCTAAACAACCAAGCGTCACAATCCCAAGGCTCAAATCTCGCTGCCTCCACTGCAGCCATTTCCTCCAGAAAAGAATTACCTCCATCAGAACCTTCCTTAGGCCCAAACATCTCTACCAATACCTCTGCGCCCCCAACGTCTACCTCAACACACCAATCAGAAAACGTGACACTCTTGCCGGAAGAACTAGAACTAGATTCTAGACCAGTAGACGAAGAAAAACCAGGACCATAAGAAACATCAGGATCCTGACATCCAGCCTCACCAGCCTCGTGAGCCACTGAGCCAACAGAACCGTCAGTCGAACGAGATCATAAGGATCATCAGCCACCACACCATCAGCACAGAAAGTGCCAAAGAAGAAAAGTAACTCACGATCGTATCGCATAACCAGCTGCATTTGGTTGTGGACAGACGACGAAATCAGACAAATGGCGTCTGAACTTAGTAAGAAGACTAAGAGGTCGAGACGGTTAACTATGTTACCCAAAGATATTAAGAAATTAGTAGAAGAAACTCCCAGAAAAATCAGATTTATAATTCCTAACACAGAAGGGGAAATAAATCTGCCCATCGATATAGAAATAGGAGAACCAGGTGGAGCAGGAACCAAACTATATTTTAGTATGGCTTTACCTCTCGCACCAGAAGAATTTTGGAACAGACATCTTCCAACAATTGAGGAGATTTTGAAATATACTCGCTCAATGGGACATGCCCAACAGTATCATCCTGATGATACTCGACTCTTAATGGAAGCCGTAGCAAAACACTACTTATGGCTAACACCTTACCCATTCAAAGAAGAAGACTTAGAAATGAATGCATTTTTAAGTAAAGAATTAAGGAAACCTGTTGTTCCACTTTTAAGGAAACCGAATTGGGTAATAAATAACTGGGAAGAAATAATGGCATTCATGATGAGCGGCACTCATCTAGAAGAATCAGCACATACCGTGGAGGATTTTTTCAATCCTAGCAAAGGACTTCCAGGAGCGTTCCTGAGAACACCAAAGATCAATCGAAAGGCAAAGGTCGAGCACCTGAGACACCAGAAGGAGGACTGGGTCAGCCAATGAACCAGACGACAAAGACCAACCACCAGAAGATATAGAATTACCAGAAGACGATGATGATCTAGATACAGGACAGACCACAGAAGCAGAAAACACAAGGAGGAGGACGAGACCCCGATGATAGCGGAGATGATAGCTCGGACTCTGATAAGGCATCGTCAGTTGCAAGTCAAACTCTTAAAAGAAAACCCAAACGAGGAAAATCAGTTGAATACCAGCAATGGGAATCTACAACAGGAATGGTTACAATAGGTAACCATAAAGCAACGAATGCTTTAAAAGGAATAAAGATTGATATGCCAGAAAAATTAAGAGGAGAAGACAAAAAATGGCAAGACTCACAATATTTTGACTCTTGGGCCATAGCAATGCAACGTTGGTTTGTTCTCAAAAGAATAGATTTAGAAGGCGCTTGAGCTCTGGAAATTGTTGGATTCAGAATGGAAGGGAGCACGCTCACTACTTATAATCAATTCCTAAGAGAAAAAGGAAAGAATGCAATATTCTTTGGTTTCATACTAGCGCTAAGGGATTTTCTGATACCCTCTACTAGTAAGGACATTTTGTGGAAACGATGGGAGACAGCCACACCATACAAGGATGGACGTCACATGGGAATCAAACAGTTTGCCAACTGGCTTACTGAAATGCAAATCAAATTGATTGACAAGGATGGCAAAAATCAATATCGCAGGAAGTAAAAAGAAGAAAGTTTCTTAATCACCTGCCGCCATACATGTCAGCTATATTAATTCCTTTAATCAAAGAAGAATGGTCATATGATCAGCTCGTATATCAAGTGGAGTATATGAAGCTTCCAAGAAGGATATTGCCCTACTATCCACAACAAATACATCACGACGACAACACCCTCGGAATGAAAATCGAAGTCACGGTCCATGCAGGGACCAGAATCAACGACAAAAAACAGGATTTAATCCTAGCAGCAATCCCAACACCAAACCCAACACAGAAAATCGGAAGGACTCAGATTGGGACACCATCACAAAAAAATTGGATCAGAAGACGAAGATGCAATTAATTAAAGACAAGAAATGTCTATGGTGTTGGAACCCTGGACACTCCTACAAGGACTGTAGGAAACGAAAAAATAAGGTACCCATGCGTACAGCCGCACAAGATTTAGCTATGCCGATAGCCACCAAGGATAAAAACAATAAGGATAAAATCAAGGAACGACCCTTGTCAAGACAGGTACCAGATTTTAGCAAGGTATTCGTTAAAGCTAACGAACACCCCGCACTAGCTTTAATTGATCTCCAAATGAAGGGAGGAGACTTAATCAATTCTCAATTTGTACACCTGTATAAAATACCGACTAGAAGTATCGAGAAGAAATCGTTAAGTACTGCAATTAAAGGCTCAAAAGGAACGATAGACAAAGCTTGTACTATAAACTTGATTGGATAGGTTATGTAGAAGAACGAACGTTCTATGTAGCTCATTTGACTGGATGGGACATGATACTAGGAGAACCTGCTCTCAGCAAAGTGCGAGCAATAATTCCTGCCCATCAGGAACCAGATACTATCCAGCCGGAAAACATTCCATGATTCCAGCTAAGTGTATGGAAGGGATCTAGAACCATGGCGAATGGTATAAGATCAGCGTATACACAGGTCAGCTGTGAATCAGTCACAGATTATAGTGAACCAGATAATTGGGAAAACATTAGTGACGCAGACGAAACCGATTCAGAAAGAGAACTCGTGACAGCTGTTTCTATGGTACAGAAACAATTCAACCCTGTAACGGAGTTTCCCTTATTATTTCCCAAGACAATTCCATGGGAATTACCTGCCACTAAGAAAAATTAATCACTCTATCAAACCAAAAGCAGGAGCTACTTGGATACCAAAATGGCGACCCTCAGGACATCGATTTAGACAACAAATCCATGATAAATTAGTTGAAGAAGAAGCATCAGGTCACATATATAGAGTAGAAAATGACACAAATGCTGTAGTCATGTTCACTATCCCTAAACAGATAAACTGGAAGAAGCCCGACATGTCAATGACTGTCGAGACTGCAATTTAGCTGTCGAACCAGACCACACCCTATTGCCAAATATTAATGAAGCAATTGAACTCATAGCGGAGAATCCCATTTGGACTAAGGTCGACTTAGCTGACGGATTTTTTAATATCAGGAACGATGAAGAGTCTGAGCAACACTCTACCTTTTTATGTCACATGGGATATTTAGAAGTAGAGTTATGCAACAAGGGGATCGTAACGCACCTGCTACCATGGTTCGTGTTATGCATGAAATTTTTAAGGACATGGTCTATAAAAATTTAATCATCTATATCAATGATATTATTATATTCTCTAAAACGTATGAAGAACATGTAGAATTATTGAAGAAAGTACTTCAACGTCTACAGGATGAGAAATTTTATCTCAAAGAAAGCAAATGCCAGTTCTTTACTCCAAGATTGGAAATCTTAGGACACGTTTTGACATCAGATGGATTACATGTAGACCCGAAGAAGAGGACTACTATATTAACATTTCCAACTCCTACAAGAAAAAAGGATCTTAGAGGATTCCTTGGAATCATTAATTATCTCAGCAGATTTATTCCTGACTTGGCATTGTATGAGAGCACCCTGCCAGAACTGCAAGGAGAAACAAAGAAATAGGAATGGACAGATACTCATAACGCAGCGTTTGAAAAACTCAAAGAACTCGTGAATTCCCCACATATTTTAAAACCCTGGAATAATGAATCTACTGAACCCAAATATTTAGTCTGTGATGCTAGTGATGTAGGACTAGATCTTGGATAGGTCAAAGACCGTTGACGTACATCAGACCATCATGCTTCCACTCTAGAATATTTAATCTAGTACAACTCAATTATCCTACCTTTCAAAAGGAATTATTAGCGATTATTGACTCATTAAAATTTTTTGAAGCACAATTGAGAGGTCACAAATTCACTATCCTTACCGACCACAAACCGTTAGTAATCTTCCATACTTAAACGCCTGCAAGTCAAAAATTGAGGCGATGGCAAGATTACCTAATGGAATTTGATACAGACACACAGCATACCACAGGAAAGGAAAATTTGATAGCAGACGCTCTATCAAGAAAGCATAAATACTTGGACACTCCCACCACCGAGGACGATTATATCTCCAACAGCATCGATCCTTCTAACCATACCTACAAGCGCAACATCTCTACTAACGCTTTAAGAACTTTCCACTCACCAGAAACCTCTACTCAGAACAATATGGTTTCTCGCGGAGCTATCAATTTCAAGAATGTCGACTGCGACTTCAACAAATGTCGTGGAAGAGCCGAAGAACTTAGACACCATATCTTCTGTCCATACTTCGAGGACATCCCAGACGAAGCAAGCGAATATGACATGATAAAAGAAGAAGAGTCCTCAGACGACGAGACTCTATCCACTATACCGGAAGAAGTTTTCAGCGGGAATGATCGTGTACCCAATATAAACAAAAACAAACCCTTAATAGTTCTTGGGCTAAGATATAGGCCTCCATCTTCTGAAAACGCACAACAAAATACCCTCGCTCCCGAAGAAGCGAAAGAAATTGCTATCGACCTGGCTCATAGCAATTGGCAACAACATAAAAGGATGCACTAGTCCTTTTGCCGTGATTTTTACTGTCTAGTTCATGGCAGCTCCCACGCCATGAACAACCGCATGTTTACCGTCGAAACATGTGCAATTTGCAACTACCACGGACATGGCATTTTGAACTGTGACCTGACAGCCTCAGTTCTTAAGAAGGAGAAGGAATTCCTTACGACTCGTATTGCGCATATCCTAGCCACAAATGATCCTCAAAAGGAACTAGCACCAGTACAACAAACGCCAGCTTATCCACCTCCACCAGCTCTCAGCCGTGAAGAAGCTATCCAGGAAATCGGAGAATAGGCAAAAAGATGGATTGCCAACAAGCCGACACAACCTACTCTCCAACCCAGCATTCAGTTCAGTAACCCTACCGAACAGATAACCAATCGACAAATGGAACAGGAGATCATAAATACTCCTGTTGCCCCACAACAACCATGGAATGCACCTCAACAACCAGCTGCAACTGCTAGCAGCAGTAACGTAATTCCAATCAACACCGCCGCCGTCACCACTCATTCTAAAAAGTGAGTAGCCATTGACGAAGATCTACCCTCTTTCGTTCAAGACACCAAGACCTCCAGACAGTGTTGTGATTTCTGTAAGTTCTCAGGACATAATGCTTCTACATGCAAGGAGAAGAAACCCACCATCAATGACTTCAACACAAGGATCGAACTGACCCTCAACAAGCTCATTGAAGAGAAGCACATCAGCGACGGATGAGAAGATGACAAGGACTACTTCATTACACACTGGCTTGACCAAGGTACGGGTATGAAAGCCGCATATCAATCATGTATGAGAGTATGTCCTATCTGGAAGAACTATTATGATACCTTTGTGAATCGTAAGGATCATAGAAGAAAAGACGGATTTTTGTATGTCAAGAACCGACAAGGACAATGGAGACTAGTCTTGCCCTCTACCTTTAACATCGAAGGTAAGAACTATCTCGAATTGGTTATTAAAGAGGCACATGAAGCAACCGCTCATGGTGGCATTGAAAAAACAATGAAATATCTTACTGACCGACATCAGGAAAGAAAATAGTTTGTCTCCAGTGTCTTTAGAGACAGTATTGCCACTGGAGACAAGGTATGTCTCCACGATTGGCAGAATGTCTCCCAGTGTCTCCAGGAGACACTGGGAGACACTGGGAGACATATAGGAGACACTCAGGAGACACCTAGGAGACATAAAAGACACAAAAGACACCAGAGACAACCTTGTCTCCTAGAGACACCACCTGGCGTCCCGATGCCACTTTTTTCTTGCTGATGGATATGATTGCCAGTCCTTTGCAGAACCAACTAAGGACTATATTAGAAGTTGTGATACTTGTCAACGGACAAAGTATTCCAACAAGGCGCCACTTGGACTCGTAACTCCATTACATGTACCAAGTAGGCCATGGACTGACATATCGATGGATTTTCTTAAAGTAGCACCTGTGTTTACTAAGTGTTCAATTTTGTACCCAAATATTCCTGTTGAAGAAGATCATGTAGTTTGTATTTCACGACTTTGGACAATTGTCGATAGACAATCAGGATTCAAGTTTCTTATTCCTGTCTCAGATAATTTCACAGCAGAACAATGTACTGCTACCTTTGATACTCATGTAGTCCTGACTATGGGATACCCTTTCTGTATTGTTTTTGACCGCGACACTCTTTTTATGTCAACGCACTTTCAAGATTGGGCTAGGAATAATGGAATCAAGTTGGAACCGTCTACCGCATATCATCCAAGTGTAGACGGACAATCGGAAATTGTGAACAAAGAAATTCTACAAGTAGCAAGAGCCTGTAAAATCGAAGGATTTGATTGGCTACAGAAACTACCAGAGATACAGTTAAAACTTAACTCTAGGTATAACGCCGCTAGACAGAATAGTCCCTTTTCTACACTATTTAGATTTAATGCACATCTTGGCGTATCGATACTTCCATACCCAATTAATGCATATATACCCGCAAATGAATGTCATGAGGTAACGTCTAAAAACCTATATGACGCCAAAAAGACTCAAGCATCTCAAGCGAACAAACGACTACCTAATACAGCCAAATTTTCAGTCGGACAACAAGTTATGCTTTCCTCAGAAAATATCAACCTATCGAATGTCTCACCCAAGAGAAAACCAAAATGGCTAGGCCCATTTCCCATTATTTCTAGTAATCGGAAACGTAATAACTATAGCCTAGACCTATCCAGTCAACCTGACCTCCACCTCATATACAATACTTTTCATATCAGCAAACTTAAACCCTACTATGAAAACGATCCTACCCAGTTCCCTCATAGACAAACTCAAGAACCAGGACCAATTCAAGAGAATCGTTATGAAGTTGAAAAGGTATTAGAATTTAGAACAACTCCTCGAACTGGAGAATGACAATATAAAGTCAGATGGCTAGGATACACTCCTAAATATGATTCCTAGGTAAACGCCAAGGATATCACCACCGAAATTCTTCAAGACTTCTGGACGACCGGAAGCATGGAAGATACATTCAAGAGATGTCAAAGGACTAAAGGAAAACAAGGACCACGAACCAGAGATGAGACCCGAGCTCTCATCCAACAAGAACGAGATAGAATCATGAGTCAAGGAAACAATAAGGATATTCACGTTAATGCTAATGTATTAACAATGCATCAAATCTTAGGACGTATGGAAACCAATATGGCAGAGCGAAGGAAGTAAGAATAGGAAATTCTTCTATGTGGGGAAGTGTAATAGAGAATGTTATCTCATTGCTTATATAATTGATTATATACTTTTGTATTTCCTATATTACTACTATGTTATGTAACTAAGCCTCTCGGTTGAAGGACTAGCCTTCTACCACCCCATACTGTTTTATAAGTGTCCATAGCACGCGGAATCTGCTATGGAAAGTTCCATCGTACTTGCCATATGAAGACACCCTCATTATGGCCACGTGACCTCTGTTTAAAGGTGTGTGACTTATTATCATGGCCACATGACCATCGTTTAAGGCCTGTGACTCATTACCATGGCCACATGACCCCTTTTGTACAGCGTATCACCTTCTGGTGTGCAACCCTTTATTGTATTTATTTCCTTAGTCATCAGATTTCAGAGGAGTATAAATAGGCCACTGGATTACCTCTGGAATCCACAGAAGACAAGAAGCAACCAAGCAAGCCTTCAGAGCAAGCAAGCCTATATTCCAATCAGATCAAGATCATATAGCTTAGATAGCACAAATCATATAAGATAGATTACACCAGTTAATTACTGTTCCCTTCGGGAACGTCCCACATAGTAATCTCTCTACCCTTCTGAGGTCTTACCTCAGCAGAACCGAAATACACAAACGTCCGTGCCTACGGATATAGATTGTATAAACGGTATCGAATGAATACTGTCTAGTACCATTCATTACAAAGACGCTTGAGCTTATCTCGCGACAATATTATTGGCCAAAAATGCATAAGGATGTTGATCAGTATGTATGCAACTGTCACCCCTGTCAACGTGCTCGAATAACACGACATGCCCCATACGGTATTCTTCGACCACTCGCAATTCCCCAAGGCACTTGGCAGGATATCTTAATGGATTTCATTATTGGGTTACCCTGGTCAAATGGATACAACGCAATTTTGGTAGTAGTATGTCGACTAACTAAAATGCGGCACTTTATTCCCTGTCGTGATACCACTACTGCAGACCAATTAGCAGATCTATATGCTCAGCATATCTTCCGCCTCCATGGTCTTCCTATAACAATTGTATCAGACCGTGGGCCTCAATTCATCTCTCACTTTTGGAAAGCTCTCTGTCAAGTGCTTAAGATTCAATCTTTCCTGTCCACACCGTTTCACCCTCAAACTGACGGCCAGACCAAACGAGTCAATGCCACTCTAGAACAATATTTACGGGTTTATGTTAATTATTTGCAGGATGACTGGGAGAATTGGTTGCATCTTGCCGAGTTTGCAGCTAATAAGCAAGCTTCTGAAACAACTAGGTCATCTCCCTTCTTTGCGAATTATGGTCATAACCCACTGTGGCAATTTGATTTCGAGGAGAAGCTCATACGACCTAATAAGTGGAGTACTATAGAGGTGGCTAGGAAGATCAAGGAAATAACGGAACACTTACAAAATGAGATGGCTAGGGCACAGGCATGGTAACAGGAGCAAGCAGACAAAGGACGAGATAATGCTCCAGTATTCAAGGAGGGAGATCTGGTTTGGTTTAATAGCCAGCACATTACAACACAACAGCCAAGTAGAAAGCTCGACCATAAATGGATTGGCCCCTACAAGATCACCAAGGTCATATCCCCCTATGCATAAGAACTCGACTTCCCCACTAGTGTGCACTATCATCGAGTCCAGCATGTTTCACTTCTCGACCCAGCAAATAATAATCCCCTACCTGGGCAATACAACCCACCACCTCCACCAGTGATAGTTGATAAGGAGGAAGAGTGGCATGTGGAAGAAATCTTGGATTCTTGTCTTCGGAGGAAGAAATTAGAGTACTTAGTGAAATGGGTAAGGTTCGAAAGACCAGACTGGGAACCGGCAACAAACATCAACAAACTCAAGGCTATTGATGACTTCCACAGGCGAAATCCGAGCAAACCAGGACCATTGCCGAAAGACGAAGACTAAGCCTTAAGGGACTTCGGCCGTAAAGAAGGGGATATTGTCATGGCGTTAATTTACTTGCGAGGTATTTGACACTCGAACAGGCTTGTTCGAGTGTCAGCGTGGTATTTGACACCCGAACAGGCTTGTTCGAGTATCAGCGCGGTATTTGACACCTGAACAGACTTGTTCGGAGTGTCTTAATACTAGAAGGGATTAGAGAGGTGGATTGCGGAGCATCACCTGCGATCGCAGGTGACGTCAAGTTAGTCGGGCGCCACTCCTTTGGCCACGGCAATCGTGTATATAGGAAGCCGTAATTGTCGTTTCTTGTTCTTGTTCCTTACGCAACATCTTGTATTATAACCTTGGTAATACAGACTCTGCCTTTTGTCTTGATACTTCAATCTACAGTTATAGTCTCGTCTTCGTGCGCTCCTTGGAGTCACGTCTTTAGTTATAGCCACAGCCAACGACTTACGCCGTTACACCAGAGTTGAAGATGGGTAGACATTTGTGCAAGCATTGGTGAAGAGTACCTAATAGACCTATGGAGTTGGTGACAAAGTTCACGAATGTGACGGCATCAAGATGGATCTGCAATTTGCTACAGTGTCATGAACGGTTCTACAATTCGGATTGACATTAGGGATCCAGGAGAACCGTGCATAGACATCAAAGGCGTGTTTTCAGCAACAAGTTATGTCGGGACAAGGCTTCCAAGCAGAGTCGTATCCCAGGCACAGGGCCTCCTGCCAAGCAATTGTATTGTGTATCAGGTTTGAGAGCACCATCTGAATGCGTCCAGATGCTTATGCGCCGAACATTTGGCATCCTGATCTTGAGTTTGTCTCCTAAGCATCCTATGCATCCCAGGTGTCCGGAGGCATAGGACGCAAATAATATTTTTGGTGATGATCGAGTTGACATTGAGCTTATCTAGGTGACTAGCAAGACACGTATTACAACCATTTTCTTCATCTTAATTTAACATTCAAATAGGCTTGTTCAGGTATCATGCTGTTTTAACACTAGAAAAGGCTTATTTGGGTGTTATCAATGGGTGACTGTTATTTTAGCTTCCGAGATAGGAATCTTGAGAAGCTTATCCCTTCCACAGCCTTGGCCTGGAAGCATGTATATATATCTTCATTTCTCTGCCCTCTCGTTGGATCCCCATCAAATATCTTGTATACCTAATACAGGACCTTGCCTCTCCCAGTGCTCGTGCACCTCCCTTGTGCACCCCCTTGTCTTATAAATAGCTCTGCAGCACAGCTGCCTCCCTCTGACACACACGGCAACTGCTGTCACAACCGTCCTTTCCTAGCCAGGTTTGAGAGTCGGTCAGGATTCTGTCCGACGCTCGTTATTGTTGATTGATATCGTTGTTATCTCTGTTCCCGAGATAAGGGGTCTCGGGAACCTTATTCCTTCTGGTGGCCTTGGCCAGGAAGGAAGCCTGTATATATAGCTTGCTCTCTCCACACTCTCGTTGGATCCCCATCCAACGTCTTGTATACCGAATACAAGACCTTGCTTCCCCCAGCGCTTGTGCACCTCCCTTGTGCACATCCTTGTCTCGAACGAACAACTCTGCAGTACAGCTGCCTCCCTTGACACACGCGGCAACTGCTTCCGCGTGTCTCATGTCCCTTGCCCTCTGCCCCTCTTGCCTCTTGCCCTTGCCCCCCGTCCCTGCCTTCCCCTAGTCATACACGTAGCATTCCTACGTGTGTCTTGCCCTAGCCTCTGCCTTCTCCCCAGCGTACTCCTTGGTCGCCTTGTTCCCAGAGCCCACGTTACACTACGTTGGATCACTCTGATCAACCGGTATGCTCAATGGCTGCCCAAGACACCACCCCCGCGCTCGCAGCCAGATTTCGAGCCTGGCAAGCTCTACCCATTCCCATGAACCAGCACGATTTCGGCAGCTATCATCAGACCATTATCAATATATACCTGGCGGTGGATGCCTTAGGCCAACGACTGGAATTAGCTATACATGAAGGCCAACAAAAACAGACCAGAACCAATGACGAGGTTATGATACTCACTGAAGACCTCCTCTCCTGCCAGGCTGACCTCGCAACCGCCCAGAACGACTTGATCAATGAAAGAAGGACCATCCAGAGCCAGAATAGAGCCCTGGACTCAATCCAAGCAGCCCTAGCACCCCAAGCACTACAGGCACCCAAGACCCAGGATCTTCCTACCCCGCCAAAGTTCAATGGCGACAGGACTCGCCTGAAAGCCTGGAAAAATTCCATCAAAATCAAACTAACTGGGGATGCTGCAAAATTCCCTACCATTCAGCACCCATTAGCTTATGTATACGGCCTATAGGAGGGCAGAGCTTTGGACCAGGTCTAACCCTATGTGCTCGATGACCGCTTCAACCTCCTTGATGTTGCTGCTCTGCTCACAATCCTCGACCGTGCCTTTGGAGACCCAGACCCCGTGGGTACAGCAACTCACGCTCTCCGAGCACTAAAACAGAAGAGCCATGACCTCTCAACATACGTGGCAGAATTCTCAAGGTTGGCAGCAGAGGTGGAGTGGAATAATCGGGTGAAGCTGGAACAGTTCGAGGAAGGCCTCAATATTGAGCTCAAACAGGCTCTCCTCCAATCTCTAGATGTCAAAACCCTGGATGAATTCATTGATCAAACATCCAAGATGGAGCAAAAGATGGCTAGATTGAGAGTCCAGGTCAGCGTCCCCAATACCTATCGGCCTCCTGTTAAAGCCCAGCACCTCCAGCAACAAACTCGACCCCTGAACCCTAGCCCTCAGACCCAAGCTACAGCCAATAAGCCAGCCCACCCATCCCTGGTGGTGGGTGGCACCACCCCCATGGATTCATCATCAGGAAGGCCCCACCTGACACAAGAAGAAAGGGAATGTCGCCGCAACAATGGGTTGTGCATTGCCTGTGGGAAAGGGGACCACTTCATCGCGGCATGTCCCTTCCGCAAGAACCAATCCCTGGCCGCCCACGCCATATCCGAATCAAGGATTGAAGAGGTTGAAGAATCGGGAAAAGGGGAGTCCCTTGCCTAGTTACTGACACTAGCAAGGGACCTGCCCAGGGCCATTTATCTTTGTCTGCATTTTCTTTGCCTGCACCTATGTCTGTTGATGAATCTCGCTTGTTTGGCGAGCATTTTGTAGTACTAATAACTGTTAAATTCAATGGTAAAACAGTGGTAACATCAGCTCTCATCGATTGTGGTGCTTCGGGAATTGCATTCATTGATCAGGCCTTCATCAGTAAAAATTCCATACCAACCTCGAAGTTAAAAACCCCCCGCCTTCTCGACGTCATTGATAGCCGCCCCATCTCTTCTGGGGCTATTACCGACCTCGCGTGTCTGCCCAGTGCCATTGGAGACCATTCGGAGGACCTCCCAATGTTTGTGACCAAACTAAAATATCCAATTGTGCTTGGGATCCCCTGGCTCAGAATGCACGATGTGTCAGTCAGCTTCGGCTCGTACACCTTGCAATTCAACAGCCATTATTGCAGGAAAAACTGTGGAGGTCCAAAAATCACCGTTACGGGGCTATGCGCATTACCACCCCCGATAATCCACCCAGCCTAGGTAGTACACCAGCCCGCGCACATCAATGCTGTCCACTCCCCGGTTACCCCTGTCCCCCCTGTTCCCCTGGCGACCCCAAAACCCCTGAACGTTAGCTTTATCGGGGCAGGGGCTTTCGCTTACCTCACCAGGAGGTACAAGCTGAAGGCTCATGCCCTATCTATACACGAGGTTAACCTGGAAATCAACAAGATGCGGCCTAAGGAGGAGTGGAAGGCTATGGTCCCGGATGAATATCACGAGTTCATTGATCTGTTCTCGGAAAAGGCTGCAGAGAAACTCGCACCACACCGACCATACGACTACACTATCCCGCTGGTAGAAGGTAAAACCCCCCCCTATGGGCTTCTCTATGGAATGTCCTGGGTTGAGCTGGAAGCCCTGAAGAAATACTTGGAAGAAAACCTCAACAAGAGCTTCATTCGCCACAGCTCCTCACCAGCGGGTGCCCCGGTGCTGTTCGTGAAGAAATCGGACAGCTCCCTTCGGTTGTGTGTTGATTATCATGGCCTAAACAAAATAACGGTCAAAAACAGGTACCCCCTACCCCTAATCCAGGAGATATTAGCCAAGCTCTTCAAGGCCAAGTGGTTCACCAAACTGGATTTGAGAGGGGCATACAACCTGGTACGGATCGCTGAGGGGGAGGAGTGGAAAACTGCCTTCCAAACTCGTTATGGCTATTTTGAGTATAATGTTATGCCTTTTGGGTTGACTAACGCCCCAGCCTCTTTCCAGCAATTTATTAATGACACCCTGCGAGACTTTCTGGATGTGTTCTGCACAGCCTACCTTGAAGATATCCTGATCTATTCGGATACCCTGGCAGAGCACAAAATCCATGTTCGTCAAGTGTTGGAGAAGCTGGAGCAAGCCGGATTGTACCTCAAGCCTGAGAAATGCGAGTTTCATGTGCAAGAGGTCAAGTATCTGGGGTTAATTATCACCACGGAGGGCATCAGGATGGACCCTGCCAAGGTTACCGCTGTCCAGGAATGGCAAATCCCAGCGAATCTCAAGGATGTCCAGGCATTCCTAGGGTTCGCCAACTTTTACTGTCGTTTTATCCTGGGTTATTCAAAGATCGTAGCCCCCCTCACCGCTCTGACCAAAAAAGACTGGTGATTCTACTGGAGTCCAGAAGCCCAATCCGCCTTCCAGAACCTCAAGGAAGCCTTCTGCTCAGCACCAATCCTGGCCCACTTTGACCCAGACAGCGAATGTATCGTGGAAACTGACGCCTCCGACTATGTCTCCGAGGGGATCTTGTCTCAGTATGTCAACGAGATCCTCCACCCCGTGGCCTACTTCTCGAAAAAACACTCCCCGGCTGAGTGCAACTACGAGATCTATGACAAAGAACTGATGGCCATCGTGCAAGCGTTCGAAGAATGGAGGCCACATCTGGAGTCAGCCAAGTGGATCATTGAGGTATTATCTGACCACAAAAACCTTGAGTATTTTACAACCACCAAGCTGCTTAACCGAAGGCAAGCTAGGTAGTCGGAGTTCTTATCTCGGTTCAACTTCAAGATCAGATACCGGCCAGGAAAGGCTGGGGGCAAGCCCGATGCATTAACTCGGAGATCAGGAGATCTCCCTAAAGGGGGGGATGAAAGGCTAAAATACCAAAATCAGGTAGTATTGAAGCCCGAAAACCTTGACCTGGCGGCCAATATCCTTGCTGAAGCTGAGGCTGAGGCTAATGCGGAAGCGGAAGCGGAGGCTGAGGCCGATGCGGAAGCTGAGGCTGAGGCTGACCTCCGACAACTAGTGAGACAGGCATATATGGACGACCCCCTGGCCAAGGAAATTATCACTGCAGTGGATTCTGGCCAGCGCCGCCACCCCAAGATCTCCCTAGCTGAGTGTACCATCTAGGAAGGCCTCCTCTACTACCTCGAACGGCTGTATGTGCCAGAAGGAGAGCTGCGCCTTCGATTGATCAAGGAACACCACGACACCCTGGCCGCTGGGCACCCTGGAGTGGCTAAGACGTTAGAGCTCTTGAATAGGCAATACACGTGGATTAACCAACAGAAGGATGTGGAAAGGTACTTGTGGAACTGCCATGTTTGCAAGCATGCTAAGCCTACCCATCATACTCCTTATGGGACCCTGAAGCCCTTGGAGATCCCAGACCAACCTTGGCAACACCTAACCATGGACTTTGTGACTGGGTTGCCGGAGGATTCGGGGTTTAATGCTATCCTTATGGTAGTAGACCGATTGACCAAAATGAGGCATGTTATACCTTGCCACGATACCTGTTCGGCCCGGGACCTCACCGGCCTCTACCTCAACCATATATTCCGCTACCATGGTCTCCCCAAGTCAGTCATCTCAGACCGCAGCCCCCAATTCGTCTTGGACTTCTGGAAGGTATTCTGCGAACTTCTGGGAATCAACATACACCTCTCCACGGAGTATCACCCCCAAACAGATGGTCAGTCCGAGCGAATGAATGCGATCATGGATCAGTACCTGAGAGCATACGTCAATTACCAGCAAAACAACTGGGTTTCACTGCTGGCAACCTGTGAGTTCGCTGCTTACAACCATTTCTCGGAGACTCTGAAAACCTCCCCGTTCCTGGCCAATTATGGCTAGCACCCTCGTTTCATGGACTCTCTAGCACCCCTGCACAAGGCTAGAGAGAACACCCCAGCTAAGGAGTTCGCCACAGAGATTGCTGAGCTGCACTCCACCCTAAGAGCCGAACTGGTATATGCTCAAGCCAGGCAAGCTGAGTATGCCAATGGATCACGGTTGCCAGCCCCCAGATATCAGCCAGGAGACAAGGTGTGGCTTTCCAGCCGGCACTTCCGAACTGAACGCCCCTCCCACAAGCTGGATCATAAATTCCTAGGACCCTTTGAGGTATTAGCAGCTATGGGAACTCACGCCTATCGATTGAGGTTTCCCAAAGATATTAAACAGCACCCGGTTGTTCATGTCTCCGAGATCGAGCCCGCTGCTGATGACCCCCTCCCAGGACAGAAACACCCCCCACCCCCTCCAGTGGTTATTGAAGGGGAAGAGGAATGGGAGGTAGAGGAAGTACTGGACTCGCGGAAGAGGTACGGGCATCTGCAGTACAAGGTTAAGTGGCTAGGGGATGAGGAGACTACCTGGCAACCAGCAGACGATCTGGAAAACGCCCCTGACCTGGTCACCCTATTCCACCAGCGTTACCCTCTCAAGCCTCATCCAGCTGAATGATATTTTTGTCTTGTCTTCGTTGATTTGGAGTTGGAGTTATGATTGTTGTTTCTGTTGTTGTCAAGTTGTTCGGAGTTAGGGTTTTTGTCCTTACCTTGTTGTTGTTGTTTCCTGTGTTGATTTTACCAGTTATCGTGCCCAGGCCTCCTAGTCGCTGGAGCTCCGAGCCTAAAGGGGGGATAGTGTCACAACCGTCCTTTCCTAGCCAGGTTTGAGAGTCGGACAGGATTCTGTCCGACTCTCGTTATTATTGATTGATATCGTTGTTATCTCTGTTCCCGAGATAAGGGGTCTCGGGAACCTTATTCCTTCTGGTGGCTTTGGCTAGGAAGGAAGCCTGTATATATAGCTTGCTCTCTCCACCCTCTCATTGGATCCCCATCTAATGTCTTGTATACCGAATACAGGACCTTGCTTCCCCCAGCGCTTGTGCACCTCCCTTGTGCACATCCTTGTCTCGAACGAACAACTCTGCAGTACAGCTGTCTCCCTTGACACACGCGGCAACTGCTTCTGCATGTCTCGTGTCCCTTGCCCTCTGCCTCTCTTGCCTCTTGCCCTTGCCCCCCGTCCCAGCCTTCCCCTAGTCACACACGTAGCGTTCCTACGTGTGTCTTGCTCTAGCCTCTGCCTTCTCCCCGGCGTACCCCTTGGTCGCCTTGTTCCCAGAGCCCATGTTACAACTGCCTCCGTGTGTCTCATGCCCCTTGCCCTCTGCCTCTCTTGCCTTTTGCCCTTGCCCCAGATACTCCTTAGTTGCCTTGTTCCTAGAGCTATTGTCACACTACGTTAGATCTTTCAGACCAACTGGTACGATGTCCGTAAATATTCTACTACCCACCAATAGATTCGCAGCCTGGAGGGTGACTCCAATTCTATTAGACCCAACAGAACTATCAGCATAACGAAGAACTGTAATCGAAATATTTACAGAGACTTATGCTATTGGTGAACAATAAGAAGCGCACCTTCAGAAAGCCGAAAAGTGAATCCAAGAAGCCAAAGACGAAATAACCCTCCTTCGCGAAGATGCAGCAGAGGACAGGATAACCATCCGGAGACTGACTCATGCCTTGGACGTGGCTGATGGTCCAAAGAACCAGAAAACACAAGACCTAATAACCTTACTCAAATTTAATGGGGACCGGTGCTAGTTACAAGCATGGAAGAACTCTATGCAAATAAAACTCTCTGAGGATTTGGCGAAGTTCCTCACTATCCACCACCAGCTCTTATGCGTCTATGGCCTCCTGGAGGGTAAGCCTATGGACTAGGTACAGCCCTTTATCCAGGCAACAGGGATTGATCTGGTAGATATCCTGGTACTAATGGCAATCTTGGTCCGAGCCTTCGAGGATCCGAATCCTAAATAAACTGCCAGTAGGGCCCTGCAAGACCTCAATGAAAAAGACAACAAACTTTAAACCTATATTGCTGAGTTCTCTAGGCTAGCAGCAGAGCTCAATTGGAATGATAAAGCCAAGCTCGACCAGTTCAAAGACGGGATTACCTTTGAGCTGAAAAAGACTCTAGTCTACTGCCCACCAACCAAGACCCTAGAGGAACTTATTGAGTAGGCTAGCTAGGTAGAACAGCAGACAGCAGCACTAAGAGCCCTCCAAAAGACACTCCTGACCTCAACTCCCCGTACCCCCTTCCAGATAGCATGCACCCAACAACAACCTATACTGGTCAACAAGCCCACATACACCTCCTTGGTAGTGGGTGGGGCTGCCTCTATAGACCTGTCAGTAGGTTGACCTTGTCTTACTTAGGAGGAAAGGGACTGTCACTGCACTTAGGGTTTATGCATTGCATGCAGAAAGGGGGACCATTTCATCGCAGCATGTCCTCTCCGAAAAAACCGTTCAATAGCCGCCCATGCCATCTCCGAATTCAGGATTGAAGAAGTTAGGGAATAGTCAGGAAAAGGGGGGTCCTTTGTCTAGTTACTGACACTAGCAAGGGACCTACTCCAGGTTGCTTATCTTTGTCTGCATTTTCATTGCCTACACCTATATCTGTTGATGAGTCTCGCCTATTTGGCAAGCACTTCATTGTACCTATAACTGTCAAGTTCAATAATCAAACAGTAGTTATATCAGCTTTCATAAATTGTAGTGCTTTAGGAATAGCATTTATTGACCAGACCTTCATCAGTAAAAACTCTATACCAACCTCCAAGCTAAAGACCCCCCACTTTCTTGATGTTATTGATGTCCACCCTATCTCTTCTGGGGTGATTAATGACCTCGCATGCCTGTCCAGTGCCATTGATGATCACTCGGAAGATCTCCAATATTCGTAACCAAGCTAAAGTATCCAATTGTCCTTGGGATCCCCTGGTTTAGAATGTACAATGTATCAGTCAGCTTTGGCTCTTATACCTTGCAATTCAACAGCCCTTATTGCAAAAAAAACTGTAGAGATCCAAAGACCACTATTACTGGGCTGTGCGCATTGCCACCCCCAATAATCTACCCAACTCAAGTGGTACTTCTGCCTGCACATATCAATACCACCATTCCCCTTGTTTCTCTGGTTCCCCCGTTTGCCCTTATTGCCCCTGTTCCCCCTGTTTTACCGCCCCTAAAACCCCTCAATATTAGCTTCATTGGAGCCAAAGCTTTTGCTTACCTCACTAGGAGGTACAAGCTGAAGGCATTTGCCCTCTTCATACATGAGGTGAACTTGGAAATTAATAAGACAAGGTCCAAGGAGGAGTGGAAATCCTTGGTTTTGGATAAGTACCATGAGTTTATTGATTTGTTCTCAGAAAAAGCTGTAGAGAAACTCGCACCTTACTGACTATATGATCACACAATTCTATTGATGGAAGGTAAAACCCCCCCCTATGGGCCCCTCTACAGAATGTCCTGAATGGAGCTAAAAGCCTTAAAGAAGTACTTGGAGGAAAACCTCAACAAGAGCTTCATTCATCACAGCTCCTCTCCAGCAGGCACCCCCATACTGTTCATAAAGAAGTCGAACGGCTCCCTTCAGTTATGTGTCAATTACCATGACCTGAACGAGATAACAGTTAAGAATAGATACCTCTTGCCCCTGATTTAGGAGACATTAGCCAGGCTCTCTAAAGCTAAATAGTTTACCAAATTGGCTCTGAGAGGGGCCTACAACTTGGTGCGAATTTCTGAGAGGGAGAAGTGGAAAACTGCCTTCTAGATGTGATATGGCTATTTTGAGTACAACGTAATACTCTTCGGCCTAACCAACACCTCCGCCTCTTTTTAGCACTTTATCAATGACACTCTACAGGACTTTCTGGATGTATTCCACACTACCTACCTGGATGATATCCTTTTCTACTCACATACACTAGCAGAACATAAGATCCATATCCAACTAGTACTGGAGAAGCTAGAGGGAGCCAGGTTATACCTGAAGCCAGAAAAGTATGAGTTCCATATTTAGAAAGTCAAGTATCTAGGGCTGATTATTACCATGGAGGGCATCCAGATGGACCCTGTAAAGGTTGCTGCAATCCAGGAGTGGGAAACTCCAGCCAACCTTAAGGATGTATAGGCCTTTTTGGGATTCACCAACTTCTACTGCTAGTTTATCTTAAAATACTCGAGGATCATGGCACCCTTGATGGTGTTGACAAGGACAAAGGGTATAGACAAAAGCCAGCGCTTCTAATGGAGTTTAGAAGCCTAATCTGCCTTCGAGAAGCTCAAGAAAGCCTTCTGCTTAGCCCCAATCCTAGCCTATTTTGACCCCGATAATAAGTACATCATGAAAATGGACACCTCCGACTATGTCTCTGCTAGAATCCTGTCCCAGTATATCAATGGAGTCCTCCACCCAGTGGCCTATTTCTCCAAGAAGTACTCCTCAGTGAAGTGTAATTACAAGATCTATGATAAGGAGTTAATAGCTATCGAGTGAGTATTTGAGGAATAGAGACCATACCTGGAATTGGTAAAGGGGGTTATCAAGGTCCTCTCTGACCATAAGAACCTAGAGTACTTCACAACCACTAAATTGCTAAACCACCGACAGGCTAGGTGGTCAGAATTCCTCTCGCAGTTTAACTTCAAGATAAGGTATCGGTTAGGAAAAGCTAGGGGTAAGTCGGATGCACTGACCAGGAGATTAGGAGATCTCCCTAAAGGGGGGGATAAAAGGCTAAAGTACCAGAATGAGGTAGTACTGAAACCTGAAAATCTTAACCTGGCAACCAAAAGCTTTACTGTTGCTAATGCTGTTACTAACGCTGATACTGATGCTAAAGCTAAAGCGAACCTTGAAGCAGATCTCCTTCTGCGGATACAATAGGCATATGGGGAGGACGACCTGGTTAAGGATATAATTACTGCAGTAGAGTCTGGACAGCGCCATCACATCAAGATTTCCCTAGCCGAGTACACTCCTTAGAATAGCATCCTATACCACCTAGATCAGCTCTATATACCTGAAGGGGAGCTGCAGATGCAGTTGATCAAGAAATACCATGATACCCTGGTTGTGGGTCATCTTGAAGTAGCTAAAATATTGGAGCTACTAGCTAGGCAATTTATGTAAATTGATCAACGGAAGGAGGTGGAGCGGTACATATAGAACTGCCATGTTTGCAAGCATGCTAAGCCTACCCATTATGCTTCTTATAGGACCCTGAAGCTCCTGGAGATCCTAGACTAGCCTTGGCAACACCTAACCATGGACTTTGTAACTGAGTTGCTGGAGGATTCAGGGTTTAACGCTATTCTTATAGTAGTAGACTGATTGACCAAAATGAGGCATGTTATACCTTGCCATGATACCTGTTCTGTCCAGGACCTTGCTAGCCTCTACCTCAACCATGTATTCTGCTACCAAGGTCTCCCCAAGTGGGTCGTCTTGGACCGCGGCCCCCAATTCATCTCGGACTTCTGGAATATATTCTGAGAGCTTCTGAGAATCAATGTACACCTCTCCATGGCGTATCATCCCCAAACAGATAGTCAGTCCAAGCGAATGAATACGATCATAGAGCAATACCTGAGAGCATATGTCAATAACCAGCAAAACAACTGGGTTTTGCTGCTAGCAACCTATGAGTTCACTGCTAACAACCATTTCTCGGAGTCTCTAAAAACCTCCCCATTCCTAGCCAATTATGGTTGGCACTCTCATTTTGTGGACTTCCTAGCACCTCTGCACAAGGCTAGGGAGAACACCACAGCTAAGAAGTTTGCCATGAAGATTGCTGAGTTGCACTCCACCCTAAGAGCCGAACTGGTATATACTCAAGCTAGGCAAGTGGAGTATGCCAATGGATCACGGTTGCCAGTCCCCAGGTATCAGCTAGGAGATAAGGTGTGGCTCTCCAGCAGGTACTTCTGGATGGAATGGCCATGACACAAGCTCGATTATAAGTTCCTGGGTCCATTCGAGGTAGTAGCAGCTGTAGTGACTTATGCCTATCAATTGAGGTTCCCTAAGGACATCAAATGCTACCCGGTTGTACACATATTGTCACAACTATCCTTTCCTAGTCAGGTTTGAGAGTCTGACGGAATTCGGTCCGACTCTCGTTATTGTTGATTAATATCATTGTTATCTCTGTTCCCGAGATAAGGGGTCTCAGGAACCTTATTCCTTCCAGTGGCCTTGGCCAGGAAGGAAGCCTGTATATATAGCTTACTCTCTCCCCCCTCTCATTGGATCCCCATCCAACGTCTTGTATATCTAATACAGAGTCTTGCTTCTCTCTACGTTGGTGCATCTCCCTTGTACACCTTCTTATCTCACCTCGATTTTGCAGCCCTGCTACCTACCCTATGAACCTCCTGTCCTTGCCTTGTCTTGCCTTGTCTCTGCAGCTCTGCTGCCTCCTACTACTTCCGTATGCCTCTCTCGCCCTCGCCCTTGCCTCCACCCTAGCCTTTCCCCTAGTCACACACGTAGTGTTCCTACGTGTGTGTTACCCTAGCCTTGCCCTTGCCCCAGCATACCCCTTAGTCGCCTTGTCCCCAGAGCCATCGTTACACATATCGGAAATTGAGCCAGCAGCTGACAATCCCCTCCCAGGGCAGAAACACCCCCTACCTCCTCTAGTAGTTATTGAAGGTGAAGAGGAATGGAAGGTGGAGAAAGTGCTGGACTCGCAAAAGAGGTATGGGCATCTGTAGTACAAGGTTAAATGGGTAGGGATAAGGAGGCTACCTAGCAACCCACTGAGGACCTGGAAAATACTTAGGATCTGGTCTCCCTATTCTATCAGTGATACTCGAGGAAGTCCCATCTGGTTGAGTGATCTCCCCATGTCTGAGTTGGAGTTTTTGTCCTTGTTGTTGTTATTGTTGTCTCTGTTATCACTTGTGATGCAGGTGAGAGGTCTTTATTACTTGTACTTGTTATTGTTTCTTGTGTTAATTTTGCCGGTTGCTGTGCTCAGGCCTCTATTGCTAGGCTCTAGCCTAAAGGGGGGATAGTGTCCCAACTATGTTCTTTGTCTTGATTTGATACTTGAACAGACTTGTTTAGGTATCATACTGTTTTGACACTCGAATAGGCTTGTTTGGGTGTCATTGATAGGTAACTATTATCTTAGCTTCCGAGATAGGAATCTCGGAAAGCTTATCTCTTCCATGGCCTTAGCCTAGAAGCATGTATATATATTTTTGTTTCTCCGCCCTCTCGTTGAATTTCCATCCAACATCTTGTATACCCAATACAGGACTCTGCCTCTCCTAGCACTCGTGCACCTCCCTTGTGCACCCCCTTGTCTCGTGAATAGCTTTACAGCACAGCTGCCTCCCTCTGACACACACAGCAACTGCCTCCACATGTCTCGTGCCCCTTGCCCTCTGCCTCTTTTACCTCTTGCCCCTGCTCCAGCATACCCCTTAGTTGCTTTGTCATTAGAGCCATCGTCATAACATAGATTGATTCTTCTTCAATTTTTTACTTTTTAATTTTTATTGGTTCACCAAGGAACTTATAATTAGACAGTCATCCAACTACACTAGGCAAACTCCCGACGAGCTTAGCAGAATACTTAAACTACATCACTTCACAAAATTACTTCAAACTTCACTTTTTACCCACTCACTAATTGTGAAACCACCCCACAGATACCCAACTTCCAAAATAAACAGCAACAAAACCCATTGTCCCTAGTACAATAGTATGTATGCTTGTTGGAGAGCATATACAAATCATATTAAGAACAAACATCCAGACAAACAGAAAACATTCACCCCTTATGCCCGTTGGCAAAATGATGTTCCGCAGCATACAGAAGCCTACATAGAACAATTAGGCCCCATATTGATATATGAAGGTGAAGCTTCTCCTCAAGGCATTTCAAGTATTGATCATGCTGACACTAGATGGTGAAGGTTCTGGTAGAAAGATTTCAGATAATAATGATGATGAGGATGACTTTGGTCAAGATATTGATAGGGATGACCTCAGCTGAATACAATAACTCTATGGAGATTTCCAGCCTATGTAACATGATAATATTGATGATTCGACAAATGACTCAAACCCAGAACCATTTCAGGAATCCACCAATTCCCCTCCAACACCAAAGCATATAAAACTGACCAGATTCGGCAGTTACTAGCTGGATATTAAGCAGGCCAACCACTCTAAGATTTTCCATTCTCAGTGCAATAATCACTAGAATAGAATCATCTTCATCTCTTCTATTAATACCCATAATTTCAAGCTGGCCTGGTTTTTTACTTTCAGCAAGGTGCCTCTAACTAAGATTGATAATTTTTTTTAGGAGAACATCTTGCCAGAGTCACCCACTGACCCTCTGATGTCTGGTGTCTCCTTTAAATCGGGGCACACATTCACCAGACAAACTAACAAAATGGTTACTGATCTTGGGTGGGCAACAGAATCAGTTCAATATGCTGAGCATCTCAAGGCCAATTTCTACTATTATAATATAATTAATATAATAGATTGTATCAAATATCTATTGCAGCAGTGAGCCTTTATGAAACATATGCTCTGGGAACTGGTAAAGTTGTTCAACTCAGATAATAAGAGAATATATTCCGAGCTGAATACAGGATCATGGTAGTGGGATCAACAGGTATACACCCTAATTAAATTACCCTACTATGGCTACTTGCTTACGTCTTCCAAAAGCAAGTTCCTGTCGACTTTACGCTGGTCCCGGTCCTTTTGGCGTTAGATCAAACCCATCTCACCAACTTCTCTAGGGACAAGAAGTTATGGGTGCTGTATATAAATATTGGGAATATTAAATCCACTATTCACAATAAACTAACCATAAATGTGTGGATTCCTATTGCTCTACTTCCAATCCCCCCGAAATGCCTTAATAGAATTCTCGGGCACCCTGTCGAGGCTTAGGAATTGGATGCCCTCCAGGTTATGCATGGGATCCTAAGTTCTATACTCAGTTCTCTGGGCAATGCAAGAATTCAGCAAGAGATTGAGATGGTATGTTGTGATGAAAAGGTATACAACTGCATACCTAAGCTATCTGTCTAGTTGGCAGATCACATGGAGAATGTCATGATCCATAGCATTCTTTCTAACAGATGCCTGGTCTACATTGCCTCTCCCAACAAATTTGGGGATCTTCTGGATATATCATACTATATACAGTAACACTTCCAATATGCCACTGCATACTACAAATCCAACCTGCATATTCTTGAATCCGACGGTATTAAGAGGATCAACAATGCCCTTTAGCATCTCCCCAACCTTGAACCTTATACTCTTTTTTATAGGGATACCCTGCATACACTTCTCTTGAGAATGCTTATCCACCTAATGAAGTGGATCCAGGAATTCCTGGATTACATTGGACATCTTATGGTGTTCAATCACATATAGTCTCGATTACCACCCTTTCCAAAGTTTACTAGGCCAAACAAGATGTACCGCTCCATCACCCAATAGTAAGGTAAGGAAATGCGCAATCTATTATAGGTACTTCGGGTAGTATTTACAGCTGCACTTATTAGGAGATCAGATGTCCCTGCAATTAAAACCCGACATAGAGTATCTTGCCACAAGGCAATACTCTGTGTTTGGTATTTAATAGTCTTCATTCTTATTATACAATATAAGGTACATACTTCGAGAACAATCTAATCAATGAGGGATTACCTTGAGGACTTTTATAAGCACAAAGAGGTATTCCTCTATTTTGGTGCAACAAAGTCCACTAAGGCTGGAGCAAAGGTAGTATCAAAAGACCTCTATACAGAACATCACCGCCTACTGGCATTAGATGAATTACATCCCACTACACCCTTTAAACGATGCAAGCTCCAGCAGGAGTTGCAACTAGAGACTGAGGAATTGGTGAACAAGACCTTTACTAGTGGTGTACACTACAACTTTCTAAAGATGAATTTAATATTGTATTTTATGCAACAAATAGCCAAATACAGATCTCTCCCACAATATTCAATAAAGATCTATGAGGCTTCACATAAGCCTCTTAAAGATGCATACCATCATAGTAACCACATTAATGCATTGTCACAAATCATTTAGTCTTACACATGGGCACACTATTTTGGTATGTGGGAAAGAAATCTTGAACAATAGATCTCTGATCTTCCTTACATGTCTGATGAAATAAGGAGCATTATTCATCCGATGTATAAGGGTTTACATCACTCTAGTAATACTGCTCCTAAGCTGACCAGATGTAAGTTGCAAGGACCGCTAACTACAATAGATATATATAATCTGGAAACATTAGAGAAACTCCACCAGCTACTAGATGTCAGAGCACTAACAATGACCTATGTTATACGTAATTATTACGCCCAGTCCTTCAACCCTGAAACTGACATCACACATCTACAGGATGCCCCGATAGAGTTATTTTATACTCTCCAAGTTGCAGTTCCAATATTCAATGGTGATGGACATATGCTATACCAAGTATAATGCACAGAGGTAAGTTATTCTGCAACTAAAATGAAAGGCATGACTGCGTGTTTGTCCGATGTCACATGTTAGTACAGGAGAAGGTCCCAGGTGGACTTGATAGCAGAGTTCCTGTCAAACTAAATGTTTTGTTCAAACTGCAAGATATGGTAGCCAAAGATATGTACCGCCTTGCTCATGTTTCACTAAGGACAATAATGGGATCATCAATGCCCAATGGCTCAGAGGGTATAGTGTACATCGGATTGCCATTGAAGAATCATGTGATAAGAATTGCGGACATAGAAGGCATGGCTCACCTAGTCCCAATCTATGATGGGGAGCTTTATATTATTAACAACTGTATTGATCTACATATGTAGAATAATATTCTTGATAGTCACTAAATTACATATAGCTAGCAGAAGAATAAATAAACATATAGCTAGCAGATTAATAAAAGAATTTGAATAGAATATATATGGAGTATTCTACAGTCCAAGAGTTTGACGATGTATACATATGAACATCTAGGAAGTTACAGAGTTAGTACACTCATTAAATTATGTGCAAGTAATTTATACTAGCTAGCACTAAAATTACAAATAGCGTCAGGTTTGTCATATGAGGCAGCGGGTGCGCTGCTAGTGTCCGGATTGTGTTGTGAGGCAGCAGAAGCACTACTGGTGTCCGGATTGTATTGTGAGGCAGTGGGTGGACTGCTGGCGTCCTGATTGTATTGTAACACAGCTAGGCTTCTAGATGTGTAGGATGCATAGGACGCACTCACACGAGCTCTCATATCTAGATGCTGGGCCATGCATCTAGATGCCACTTTTTTCTTGCTGATGTCTACCATATTGGTTTCCATACATCCTAAGATTTGATGCATTGTTAATATATTAGCATTAATATGAATATTCTTAGTGTTTCCTTAACTCATGATTCTATCTCATTCTTGTTGGATGAGGGCTCAGGTCTCATCTCTAGTTTATAGTCTTTATTTTTCTCTAGTTCTTCAACATCTCTTGAATATATCTTCTATACTTCTAGTTATCTAGAAGTCTTAAATAATTTTGATAGTTATATCCTTGGTGTTTACTCAGGAATCATATTTAGGAGAGTATCCTAGCCATCTGACCTTATATTGTCTTTCTCCAGTTCGAGGAGCTGTTCTGAATTCTAATACCTTTTCAACTTTATAATGATCATCTTGAATTGGTCCTGGTTCTTGAGATTTTCTATGAGGGAACTAGGTAGGATTGTTTTTATAATAAAATTTGAGTTTGCTAATATAAAAAGTATTATATATGAGGTAGAGGTCAGGTTGACTAGATAGGTTTAGGCTATAGTTATTGTATTTCCATTTACTAGAAACAATAGGAAATAGGCCTAGCCATTTTAGTTTGAGCTTTAGTGAGATATTCGATAGATTGATATTTTCTGAGGAAAGCATAACATATTGTCCGCCTGAAAATTTGGCTGTATTGGGTAGTCATTTGTTCGCTTGAGATACTTGAGTCTTCTTGGTATTATATAGGTTTTTAGACCTTACCTCATAATATTCATTTACTAGTATATATACATCAATAGGGTATGGAAGTATCAATATACCAAGATATACATTAAATCTAAATAGTGTAGAAAAGGGGCTATTCTGTCTAGCCGCATTATACCTAGAATTAAGTTTCAATTGTATCTCTGGTAGTTTCTGTAGCCAATTAAATCCTTTGATTTTATAGGCTCTTGCTACTTGTAGAATTTCTTTGTTCATAATTTCTAATTGTCCATCTGCATGTGGATGATATGCGGTAGACGGTTCTAACTTGATTTCTTTATTTCTAGCCTAATCTTAAAAGTGTATTGATATAAAAAGAGTGTCGAGGTCAAAAACAATAGAGAAAGGGTATCTCATAGTTAGGACTATATGAGTATCAAAAGTAGCAGTACATTCTTCTACTATGAAATTATCTAATATAGGAATAAGAAACTTGAATCCTGATTGTCTATCGACAATCGTCCAAAGTCATGAAATACACACTATATAATCTTCTTCAATAGGAATATTTGGGTAAAAAATTGAACACTTAGTAAACACATGTGCTAACTTAAGAAAATCTATTGATATGTCAGTCCATAGCCTGCTTGGTATATGTAATGGGTTTACGAGTCTAAGTGGTGCCTTATTGGAATACTTTGTCCATTGACAAGTATCACAACTTCTGATATAGTACTTAGTTGGTTCTGCAAATGACTGGTAATCATATTAGTCAGTAAAATATTTTATCATTTTTTCAATGCCACTATAAGTGGTTGCTTCATGTGCATCTTTAATAACTAATTCGAGATAGTTTTTACCTTCAATATTAAAGGTAGAGGGCAAGAGTAATCTTCATAGTCCTTGTCAGTTCTTGATATACAAAAATTCGTCTTTTCTCCTATGATCCTTATAGTTCCCAAAGGTATTATAGTAGTTCTTCCAGATAAGACATACTCTCATACACGATTAATACGCGGCTTTCATACCTATACCTTGGTCAAGCCAATGTGTAATAAAGTAGTTCTTGTTATCTTCCTATCTATCACTGATATGTTTCTCCTCGATAAGCTTGTTGAGGGTCAGTTTAATCCTTTGGTTGAAGTCATTGATAGTGAGTTTCTTCTCCTTGCATGTAGAAGTATTATGTCCTGAAAACTTACAGAAATTACAACGCTGTCTGGAGGTCTTAGTATCTTAAAGAAAAGAGGGTTCTAGATCTTCATTAATAGCTACTCGCTTTTTAGAAAGAGTGATAATGGCAGTAATATTGGCTTGTAGCTAGTTGTTAAAGTACATTCTATAGTTGTTGAGGGGTAACAGGAGTATTCTTGATCTTTTGTTCCATTTGTTGGGTGCTCATTTGTTCGGTAGGGTTACTGAACTGAATGCTAGATTAGAGAGAGGGATGTGTCAGCTTGTCAGTGTTCTATCTCTTTACCCATTCTTTGATTTCATAGATAGCTTCTTCATGGCTGAGAGCTTGTAGAGGTGGATATGCTAGTATTTATTATACTAGTACTAGTTTCTCTCAAGAGTTATTTGTGGATACAAGATGCATAATACGAGATGTAAGGAATTTCTTCTCCTTCTTAATAACTAAGGCTGACAAGTCATAGTTCAGACTGCCATGTCCGTGGTGGTTGCAAATTGTACTTGTTTCAATGGTAAACATATAGTTGTTCATAGTGTGAGAACTGCCATGAGTGGGACAGTAGAAGTCATGACAAAAGGACCAATGCATCCTTTTATGTTGTTGCCAATTGCTATAAGCTAGGTTTATGGCAATTTCCTTTGCTTCTTTGGGAGCGAGAGTATTTTGTTAAGCATTTTCAGAAGAGAGAGGCCTATATCTTAGTCCAAAAACTGTTAAAGTTTTGTTCTTATTTATATTAGGTACATGATCATACCCACTGTAAACTTCTTCTAGTATGGTGAATAGAGTCTCATCATCTGAGGACTCTTCTTCCTTCATCATATCATATTCACTTTGTTCATCCTGGTTGCCCTCAAAGTATAGACAGAAGATATAGTGTCCAAGTTCTTTGGCTCTTCTATAATGTTTGTTGAAGTTGCATTCGACATGCTTGAAATTGATAGCTCCGTGAGAAACTATATCATTTTAAGTAGAGGTTTGTGGTGAGTAGAAAGTTCTTAAAGTGTTAGTAGAGATGTTGCAGTTGTAGGTATGGTTAGGAGGATCGATGCTATTGAAAATATAATTGTCCTCAGTAGTGGGAGTATACAAGTACTTATGCTTTTTTGATAGAGTGTCTGCTATCAAATTTTCCTTTCTTGTAGTATGCTAAATGTCTATATTAAATTCCATTAGATAATTTTGCCATCGCCTCAATTTCTGGCTTGTAGGCATTTAAGTATAAAAGGTTACTAATAGTTTGTGGTTAGTAAGGATAGTAAACTTGTGACCTCTTAATTGTGCTTCAAAAAATTTTAATGAGTCTATAATTGCTAATAATTCCTTTTGAAAAGTAAGATAATTGAATTATACTGGATTAAATTTTGTAGAGTAGAAGCATGATAGTTTGATATACGTCAATGGTCCTTGACCTATCTATAATCCTAGTCCTACATCACTAGCATCACAGACTAAATATTTGGGTTCAGTAGATTCATTATTCCAGAGTTTTAAAACATATGGGGAATTTATGAGTTTCTTAAATTTTTCAAACGCTGTATTATGAGTATCTATCCATTCTTATTTCTTTGTTTCTCCTTATAGTTCTAATAGGGTGCTTGCATATAATGCCAAGTCAGGAATAAATCTGCTGAGATAATTAATAATTTTAAGGAATCCTCTAAGATCCTTTTTTTTTGTAGGAGTTGGAAATATTAATATAGTAGTCCTCTTCTTTGAGTCTACATGTAATCCATCTGATATCAAAACATGTCCTAATATTTCCAATCTTGGAGTAAAGAACTGGCATTTGCTTTCTTTGAGATAGAATTTCTTGTTCTATAGACGTTGAAGTACTTTCTTCAGTAATTCTACATCTTTTTCATATGTTTTAGAGAATATAATAATATCATCAATATAGATAATTAAATTTTTATAGACCATGTCCTTAAAAATTTCATACATAATGCGAACTATAGTAGCTGGTGTGTTACAATCTCTTTATTGCATGACTCTACTTCTAAAATATCTCATATGATATAAAAAGGTAGAGTATTGCTCAAATTCTTTATTATTCCTAATATTAAAAAATCCATCGGCTAAATCAAGCTTAGTCTAAATGAGATTCTCTGCTACTAGTTCAATTGCTTTATTAATATCTGGCAGTGGAGTGTGGTCCAATTTGATAGCTAAATTGTAGTCTTGACAGACATTAATGTGTTTGGCTTCTTCTAGTTTATCTCATTTAGGGATAGTGAACATGACTACAGTATTTGTATCATTTTCTACTCTATATATGTGACCTGATGCTTCTTCTTCGACTAATTTGTTATAGATTTATTGTCTAAATCAATGTCCTGAAGGTTGCCATTTTGGTATCTAAGTAACTTCTACTTTTGGTTTGATAATGTGATTAATCTTTCTTAGTAGCAGTAATTCCTACAAAATTGTCTGGGGATATAATAAGAGAAACTCTATTACAGGGTTGAATTGTTTCTGTACTGTAGAAATAGCTGTCACGAGTTCTCTTTCTGAATCAGTATCTTCTATATCACTAATATTTTCCCAATTATCTAGTTTACTATAATCTATAACTAATTCATAGCTGACCTATATATATACTGATCTTATACTATTCACCGTAGTTCTAGATCTCTTCTATATACTTAGCTGGAATCATGGAATATTTTCCAGTTGGATAGTAATTGGTTCTTGATGGGTAGGAATTATTTCTCATACTTTACTGAGAGCAAGTTCTACTAGTATCATGTCCCATCTGTAATGAGGGCTTCGGGGACAGGGCGACTAAGAGGTACGCCGGGGCGAGGACAGGGATGAGGTAACACACACGTAGGGTTCCTACGTGTGTGATCAGGGGAAAGGCTAGGGGCAAGGGCAAGAAGCACGAGACACGTGGAGGCAGTTGCCGCGTGTGTCGGAGGTGGGCAGCTGTGCTGTAGAGTTATTCACGGGACAAGGCAAGACGAGGGGGTGTACAAGAGAGGTACACCTTCGCGGAGAGACAAGGTCCTGTATTAGATATACAAGACGTTGGATAGGGATCCAACGATAGTACAAGGGACAGGGGCTATATATACATAATTCCAGGCCAAGGCAACGGAAGGAATAAGTTTCCCAAGATCCCTTATCTCGGAAGCCAAGCAAGGTAATAATAACCCATCAACGACACCCGAACAAGCCTGTTCGAGTGTCAAAATAGCACGACACCCGAACAAGCCTGTTCGAGTGTCAAATCAAGACTAGGAACACGGTTGTGACACTATTCCCCCTTTAGGCTGGAGCTCCAGCGACTAGTAGGCTTGGGCACAACAACCAGCAAAATCAACACTGGAAACAACAACAACAAAGACCCATCACCTGCGTCGCAGGTAATAACAGAGACAACAACAACAAGGACAAGAACCCCAACTCAGACATGGGGAGATCACTCAACCGGATGGGGCTTCCTCGAGTATCGCTGATGGAACAGGGAGACCAGATCCTGAGCATTTTCCAGGTCCTCAGTAGGTTGCCACGTAGCCTCCTTGTCCCCTACCCATTTAACCTTGTACTGCAGATGCCTATACCTCTTTCGCGAGTCCAGCACTTCCTCCACCTCCCATTCCTCTTCACCTTCGATAACCACTGGAGGGGGTGGGGGGTGTTTCTGCCCTGGGAGGGTATCGTCAGCCCCTGGCTCAATTTCCGATATGTGTACAACCGGGTGGCGTTTGATGTTCTTGGGGAACCTCAGTCGATAGGCATGAGTGCCCACAGCGGCCACCACCTCGAATGGACCCAGGAACTTATAGTCGAACTTGCGAGATGGCCGTTCCGTCCGGAAGTGCCTGCTGGAGAGCCATACCTTATCTCCTGGCTGATACTTGGGGGCTGGCAACCGTGATCCATTGGCATATTCGGCTTGCCTGGCTTGCGCATATCCCAGCTCGGCTTTCAGGGTAGAGTGAAGTTCAGAAATCTGCGTGGCGAACTCCTTAGCTGGGGCATTCTCCCTGGCCTTGCGCAGAGGTGCCAAGAGTCTATGAACCGAGGGTGCCAGCCATAATTGGCCAGGAATGGGGAGGTCTTAGGGTCTCCGAGAAGTGGTTATTGGCGGAGAATTCGCAGGTGGCCAGCAATGAAACCCAGTTATTCTGCTAGTAATTAATGTACACCCTCAGATATTGCTCCATGATGGCGTTCATACATTCTTACTGGCCATTAGCCTGAGGGTGGTATGCCATAGACAGGTGTACTTCGATACCCAACAGCTCACAGAATGTTTTCCAGAAGTCGGCGACGAACTGAGGGCCACGGTCTGAGACAATCGACGCTGGGAGGCCATGGTAACGGAAGACATTATCCAGGTAGAGGGAAGCCAATTCGGGGGCCGAGCAGGTGTCTCGACAGGGTATCACATGCCTCATTTTCGTTAACCGATCCACCACCATCAAGATGGCGTTGAATCCCGAGTCTTCCGGCAATCCAGTGACGAAGTCCATAGTGAGGTGTTGCCAGGGTTGTTCTGGGACTTCCAGGGGCTTCAGGGTACCATAAGGAGCGTGGCGGGTGGGTTTGGCATGCTTGCAGACATGGCAATTCCGTATGTACCGCTCCACTTCCTTCCGTTGGTCAATCCACGTATATTGCCTGGACAGCAACTCTAACGTCTTAGCCACTCCAGGGTGACCCGCTGCCAGTGTGTCATGGTGTTCCTTGATCAATCGCAGGTGTAGCTCATCATCTGCAGGCACGTAGAGGCGGTCCAGGTGGTAGAGGAGGCCGTCCTGAGTTGTACACTCGGCCAGGGAAATCTTGGTATGGCAGCGCTGGCCAGAATCCACTGCGGCGATAATGTCTTTGGCCAGTGGGTCCTCTGCGTATGCCCTTTTTACCTGTTGTCGGAGATCACTTCCAGCATCTGCATCAGCCTCGACATCCACGATCTCAGCTTCAGCCTCAGCCTCAGCCTCAGCCAGAACGTTGGCGGCCAGGTCAAGATTTTCCGGCTTCAGTACCACCTGGTTCTGGTATTTTAGCCTTTCATCCCCCCCCTTAGGGAGATCTCCTGATCTCCTGGTCAGTGCGTCTGGTTTCCCACCAGCCTTTCCAGGCCGATACTTGATCTTGAAGTTGAATCGAGATAAGAACTCCGACCACCTAGCCTGCCGTCAGTTCAGCAGCTTAGTGGTGGTGAAGTACTCAAGATTCTTATGATCGGATAGCACCTCGATGATCCCCTTGGCTGACTCCAGGTGTGGCCTCCACTCCTCGAATGCTCGTACAATGGCCATTAACTCCTTATCATAGATTTCATAATTACACTCCGCCGGAGAGTGCTTTTTTGAGAAGTATGCCACTGGGTGGAGGATGCCGTTATCGTCGTTCTGGGACAGAATTCCTGCGGAGACATAGTCGGAGGCATCGGTTTCGATGACACACTCCTGTTCGGGGTTGAAATGGGCCAGGATCGGTGCTGAGCAGAAAGCTTCCTTGAGGTTCTGGAAGGCGGATTGGGCTTCTGGATTCCAGTGGAAGGCCCTTTTCGTCAGGTGTGAGCCAGCTTCTACCTTCGTCTTCGTCAGGGCCGTCAGGGGTGCCGCGATCCTTGAGTATCCTAGGATAAATCGGCGGTAGAAGTTGGCAAATCCTAGGAAGGCTTGCACATCCTTCAAATTGGCTGGGGTTTCCCACTCTTGGATTGCAGCAACTTTGGCGGGGTCCATCCTAATACCTTCCGTGGTTATGATCAAGCCCAGGTACTTCACCTCTTGGACGTGGAATTCGCATTTTTCAGGCTTAAGGTACAGCCCAGCCTGCTCCAGCTTCTCCAAGACTTGCCTGACATGGATTTTGTGCTCTGCCAGAGTATCTGAATAGATCAAGATATCGTCGAGGTAAGCCATGCAGAACACGTCCAGGAAGTCTCGCAGAGTGTCGTTAATAAAGTGTTGGAAAGAGGCCGGGGCATTGGTTAAGCCGAAGGGCATGACGTTGTACTCGAAGTAGCCATAACGTGTCCGGAAGGCAGTTTTCCACTCCTCTCCCTCAGCGATCCGTACCAGGTTGTACGCCCCTCTCAAGTCCAATTTGGTGAACTATTTTGCCTTGGAAAGCCTGGCTAATGTCTCCTGGATTAGAGGTAGGGGGTACCTGTTTTTGACGTTATCTCGTTCAGGCCACGATAATCAACACACAACCGAAGAGAGCCGTCCGATTTCTTCACGAACAGTACAGGAGCACCCGCCGGGGAAGAGCTGTGCCGAATGAAGCTCTTATTCAAGTTCTCCTCCAGGTACTTCTTCAGGGCCTCCAATTCCACTCGGACATTCCATAGAGGGGGCCATAAGGGGGAGTTTTTCCTTCACTCAGCGGGATTGTATGGTCGTATGGTCGATGGGGGGCAAGCTTTTCCGCAGCCTTCTTGAGAACAAATCAATAAACTCATGGTACTCATCCGGAACCAAGGATTTCCACTCCTCCTTGGACCTGGTCTTATTAATTTCCAGATTGATCTCATAAATTGAGAGGGTATGCGCCTTGAGCTTATGCCTCCTGATGAGATGAGCGAAGGCCCCTGCTCCAATAAAGTTAATATTCAGGGGTTTTGCAGGGGTGGGGGATATCGGGGAAGACTGGGGGAACAGGGGTAACCGGGGAAACCGGGGAAACAGGGGGAATGGTGGCATTGATGTGTGCAGGCAGGAGTACCACCTGAGTCGGGTGGATTATTGGGGGTGGCAATGCGCACAGCCCAGTGACCGCGGTTTTTGGATCTCCACAGTGTTTTTTGCAATAAGGGCTGTTGAATCGCAGTGTGTAAGAGCCGAAGCTGACTGATACATCGTGCATCCTAAGCCAGGGGATCCCAAGGACAATTGGATACTTTAGCTTGCTTACGAACATTGGGAGATCTTCCGAGTGATCACCCATGGCACTGGGCAGGCATTCGAGGTCGGTAACGCCCCAGAAGAGATTGGGCGGCCATCAATTACATCAAGAAGGCAGGGGGTTTTTAGCTTGGAGGTTGGTATAGAGTTTCTACTGATGAAAGTCTGGTCAATGAATGCTATTCCTGAAGCACCACAATCTATGAGAGCTGATGTAACCACTGTTTTATTATTGAACTTGACAGTTATAGGTACAACGAAGTGCACGCCAAACAGGTGAGACTCATCAACAGACATAAATGTAGGCAAAGAAAATGCAGACAAAGATAAATGACCTGGAGGAGGTCCCTTACTAGTGTCAGTAACTAGGCAAGAGACTCTCCTTTTCCCGACTCTTCAACTTCTTCGATCCATGATTCGGATATGGCATGGGCGGCCAGGGAGCCGTTCTTGCGGAGGGGACACGCCGCGATGAAATAGTCCCCCTTCCCACATGCATTGCATAAACCCTGAGTGCGGCGACGGTCCCTTTCCTCCTGAGTAAGACAAGGCCTACCTGCTGACAGGTCCATGGGGGCAGCCCCACCCGCTACCAAGGAGGGGTGCGCAGGCTTGTTGACTGGTGTGGGTTGTTGTTGTTGGGTGCGTGCTGTCAGAAATGGTGTACGGGGAGTCAAGGTCGAGAGTGTCTTTTGGGGGGCTCTGAGTGCCGCTGTCTGCTGTTCCATCCAGCTAGCTTGTTCAATAAGTCCTTCCAGGGTCTTGGTCGGTGGGCAGTAAACCAGAGCATTTTTCAGCTCAAAGGTAAGCCCATCTTTGAACTGATCGAGCTTGGCTTCGTCATTCCAATTGAGCTCTGCTGCTAGCCTGAAGAACTCAGCGACATAGGCTGACAGTTCGTTGTGTTTTTGCTTGAGGTCTCGCAGGGCCCTGCTGGCGGTTCCTTTAGGATCCGGGTCTCCGAAGGCTCAGTCCAGGATTGCCATTAGTGCTGGGATTTTTACCAGATCAATCCCCGTGGCCTTGACAAAGGGCTGTACCTGGTCCATGGCCTTACCCTCCAGTAGGCAATAGACGTATAAGAGATAGTGGTGGACAGTGGGGAACTTCGCCGAGTCCCTAGAGAGTTTTATCTGCACAGAGTTTTTCCATGCTCATAGCCGGCCCCGGTCCCCATTAAACTTGGGCGGGGTGGGTAGGTCTTGTGTTTTCTAGTTTTTTGGACCATCGGTCAGGTCCAAAGTGCGAGTCAGTCTCCGGATGGTTATCCTGTCCTCTGCTGCATCTTCTCGGAGGAGCGTTATTTCATCTTCAGCTTCTCGGATTCGCCTTTCGGCTTTCTGAAGGTCCACTCCTTGTTGTTCGCCGATAGCATAAGTATCTGTGAATATCTCGATCACAGTTCGTCGGTATGCTGATAGTTCTGTTGGGTCTGATGGGATCGGAGTTGCCCTCCAGGCTGCGAATCTATCGGTGGGTAGTGGAATGTTCGCGGACATCGTACCGGTTGGTCTGAAAGATCCAACGTAGTGTAACGAGAGCTTCGGGGACAAGGTGACCAAAGGGTATGCCGGGGCGAGGACAGGGATGAGGTAACACACACGTAGGAACGCTACATGTGTGATCAGGGGAAAGGCTAGGGGCAAGGGCAAGAAGTACGAGACACGCAGAGGCAGTTGCCGCGTGTATTGGAGGGGGGCAGCTGTGCTGCAGAGTTATTCACGGGACAAGGCAAGACGAGGGGGTGTACAAGGGAGGTACACCTTCGTGGAGAGACAAGGTCCTGTATTAGGTACACAAGACGTTGGATAGGGATCCAATGACAGTACGAGGGACAGGGGCTATATATACATAATTCCGGGCCAGGGCAACGGAAGGAATAAGCTTCCAAAGATCCCTTATCTCGGAAGCCATGCAAGGTAACGATAATCCATCAACGATACCCGAACAAGCCTGTTCGAGTGTCAAAACAGCACGACACCCAAACAAGCCTATTCGAGTGTCAAATCAAGACTAGGAACATGGTTGTGACACTATCCAGTCAAATGAGCTACATAGAATATTTGTTCTTCTACATAATCTATCCAATCTAGTTTGATAGTACAAGCTTTGTCTATTGTTCCTTTTGAGGCTTTAATTGTAGTGCTTAATAATTTCTTCTTGATACTTTTAGTCAGTATTTTGTATAAGTGTACAAATTGAGAATCAATCAAATCTCCTCCTTTAGTTAGGAGATCAATTAAAGCTAGTGTGGGGTGTTCATTAGCTCTAATGAATACCTTGCTAAAATCTGGTATCTGTCTTAATAAGGGTCTTTCCTTAATTTTATCTTTATTGTTTTTATCTTTAGTGGCCATTAGTATAGCTAAATCTTGTGTGGCTGTATGCATAGGTACCTTATTTTGTCATTTGCTACAGTCTTTGTAGGAATGTCCAAGGTTCCAACACCATAGATATTTCTTATCTCTAATTAATTACATCTTTATCTTCTAATCTAATTTTTTGATTATGGTATCCCAATCTGAGTCCTTCTATTTTTCTGTATTATGTTTGGTATTGGAATTGCTGCTAGGATTAAATCCTGTTTTTTGTTATTGATTCTGGTCTCTTTATAGACTATGACTCTAATTTTCATTTCGAGGGTGTTGTTGTCAAGATGTATTTGGTATAGGTAGTGGGGCAATATCTTTCTTTGAAGCTTCATATAACTTCACTTGATGCATAAACTAATCATATGACCATTCTTCTTTGATTAAAGGAATTAATGTAGCTGACATATTTGGCGGCAGGTGATTAAGAAACTTTCTTCTTTTTACTTCCTACGATATTGATTATTTGCCATCCTTATCAATTAATTTGATTTGCATTTCAGTAAGCCAGTTGGCGAACTGTTTAATTCCTATGTGACGTCCATTCTTGTATAGTGTAGCTGTCTCCCATCATTTCTATGAAATATCTTCCCTAGTCATGGGTATTAGAAAATCCCTTAGCACTAGTATGAATCTAAAGAATGTTGCATTCTTTTCTTTCTCTCTTAGGAATTGATTATAAGTAGTAAGTATACTTTCTTCTATTTTAAATCCAACAATTTCCAAAGCTGAAGCGCCTTCCAAATCTATTCTTTTGATAATAAACCAACATTGTATTGCTGTAGCCCAAGAGTCAAAATATTGTGAGTCTTGCCATTTTTTGTCTTCTCTTCTTATTTTTTCTGGTAGATCAATCTTTATTCCTTTTAAAGTATTCATTGCTTTATGGTTACCTATTGTAACCATTCCTGTTGTAGATTCCCATTGCTGGCATTTAACTGATTTTCCTCATTTGGATTTTCTTTTTAAAGTTTGACTTGCAACTGACAATGCTTTATTAGAGTCTAAACTATTATCTCCACTATCATTGGGGTCTTGTCCTCCTCCTTGTGTTTTCTGTTTCTGCTGGTCCAGTCCTATGTTTAGATCATCATTGTCTTCTAGTAAGTCTATATCTTCTAGTAGTTTGTCTTTGTTGTCTGGTTCTTTAGCTGACCCAGTTCTCTTTTCTGATGTCTTAGGTACTCGACCTTTGCTTTTCAATTGATCTTTTAGTGTCCTTAGAAATGCTTTTGAAAGTTCTTTGCTAGAATTGAAAAAAACCTCTGCAGTATATGCTAATTCTTCTAGATGAGTGCTACTCATCATAAATGCTATTATTTTTTCCCAGTTATTTATTACCCAATTTGGTTTCCTTAAAATTGGAACTATAGGTTTCTTTAATTTCTTACTTAAAAATGCATTCATTTCTAAGTCGTTTTCTTTGAATGGGTAAGGTGTTAGCCATAAATTGTATTTTACTATAGCTTCCATTAAAAGTCGAGTATCTTCAGGATAATACTATTAGGTATGTCCTATTGAGCGAGTAAATTTTAAAATCTCCTCAATTGTTAGAAAATATCTGTTCCAAAATTCTTCTAATACAAGAGGCAATGCTATACTAAAATATAGTTTGGTTTCTGCTCCACTTGGTTCTCCTATTTCTATATCCAAAGGCAGATTTATTTCCCCTTTTATGTTAGGAACTACAAATCTAGTTTTTCTAGGAGTTTCTTCTACTAATTTCTTAATATCTTTGCATAACATAGTTAACTACCTCGACCTTTTAGTCTTCTTATTAAGTTCAGAGGCCATTATATCTGATTTTGTCATCTGTCTGCAACCAAATGCAGCTAGTTATGTGATATGATCATTGAGTTACTTTTCTTGTTTGGCACCTTACTGTGCTAATAGTATGGTGGTTAATAATCCTTATAATCTCCGTTTAACTAACGGTTCTGTTGGCTTAGTAGCTTATACGGTTGGTAAGGCTGGATGTTAGGATCCTGATATTTCTTATAGTCCTGGTTTCTCTTTATCTACTAGTCTAGAATCTAGTTCTAGATCTTCTGGCAAGAGTGTCACTTTTTCTGATTGGTGTGTTGAGGTAGTCGTTGGGGGCTCAGAGGTATTGGTAGAGATATCTGGGCCTAAAGAAAGTTCTAATGGAGGTAATTCTTTTCTAGAGGAAATGGCTGTAGTGGAGGCAGTGACATTTGAGCCTTGGGATTGTAATGCTTAGTTGTATAGACCAATTTTTCCTGGGACCTGGAGGGCCGGTTTTTCAATAGTGTACTGGATTTATAGGAACAGATATAATGGCAGTTGCTAGGAGTAAGATAAGTTGTTGATCTTATTGGGAAAAGTGTTATGAATGAGGGTGGGATTGTTTAATGTAGGATACCACTACCCATTAGAGCTTTGCTTAGCTTACTTCTAAGTCTTTTATTGATATACTGTAGTTAAGAGTCTGATGTCTCATTGTTGGATTTCGTTGGCTAGCTAGTTGAGTAAATATTGATTTTATATACGCACTTATATGTCAAATTGTATACACTTGTGTAAGTATAATAAAGGTATCTGAAGGTTAATCAGGCCTTAGATTTTAAGAGTAAAGATTAGATAAGTAAGTTAAAAAAAATGTAATGAATGGTACTAGATAGTATTTATACAGTACCGTTTATACAATCTATATCCATAGGCACAGACATTTGTGTATTTCGGTTCTACTGAGGTAAGACCTTAGAAAGGTAGGGAGATTATTATGTAGGATGTTCCCAAAGGGAACAGTAATTAACTAGTATAATCTATTTATATAATTTGTGCTATCTAAGCTATATAATCTTGATCTGATTGGAATAAAGGCTTACTTACTACTGTGTACTCACTTTTTAGTTCTTGTGGATTCTAGAGGGAATCCAGTAGCCTATTTATACTCCTCTAAGATCTAATGACTAAGGAAATAAATACAATAAAGGATGGTATACCAGAAGGTAGTGTACTGTACAAAAGGGTCATGTGGCTATAATGAGTCATATACCTTAAACAATAGTCATGTGGCTATAGTAATGAGTCACACACCTTTAAATAGAGGTCACGTGGCTATAATGAGGGTGTCTTTATATGGCAAGTGCTATGGAACTTCCTATTATAAATTCTATATGCTATGGACGTTTATAAAGCAATAGGAGATGGTAGAAGGCTAGTCCTTCAACCAACAGGCTTAGTTATATAACATAGTAGTAATATAGGAAATACAAAAGTATATAATCAATTATATAAGCAATAAAACAACGTTCTCTATTACACAATAGGAAAAGTAGATGGATGACTAAAAAAGTATATCTATACAATACTATTGTATCTTACTATATAACTAATAAATTGAAAAGACTATCTAATATCTAATATAACCTCAATCTGACAGTAAAAGAATATAATGGAGCTGAATCCATCTGTACTACTATAAGTACCCTTATCTTTAGATGCAATAGAAAGACAATATACTATAAAAAATATCTATATAATATAACATATAGCAATATTATCAGTAGAAAAAGAATGCTAGATAAATATACCCTTCAAGTACAGAGAAAATTAGCTAAATTGTAGAAGAGGAAAAATATTATATATAATATAAAAAGAAATATAATAGCTATCCTCTAGATAATACTTGATTAAATCATATTATAGCAATTAGCTATCTAACTACCAAAGGCTATCCTGGCCCAATTAACTACTAAAACTACCTAATTAGCTATCCAATAAATAAAAATCCTACATGAATGATATAGGTATATCTCACTCAATACTTTAAAAAAATTTCCCTAAATACTAGTTACTAGACAAAATAATCTAACCAATAATTATCTGCAAGGCATATCAGCTCAGCAAAGTAAAAAAACCACTAACAAAAAGCAAATAAAAGATAAGGATATCTAAATCATTAGAATAATTACATACAAACTTGGTTAGGCCTATAGATCTAATAACTCTTGCTAGCTAGTATAAATATCTTATACTAGTAACTAATGACTATAATAAATATATAATAGCAAGATATCTAAGAAATAAGAATAATATAGTAGAAGTACTTATTAGAAAAATTAATGCCCTAGAAAATAAGACCGTCTACTAATACAAAGTTGTCCAAATATAAACAGACTAAAGAGGTGAATTCCATATTCTCAAACTTAATACTAAACTTTAGCAAAGGGGAATTACCCTTAAAGAAATGATACTAAGGCTTAGTGAAACTTATACTATTATAGAAAGAACAAATAGAACTATTATAATAATGAGTAGAACAGCTTTACTAGTAGTGAATATGCCAAAAAACCTCTAGAATAAAGCTACCCTCTAGATAGTATATACAAAAAACCAAGTTCTCTATGAAGGCATAAATGTAAAAATCCTTATTGAAGTACTATTTAATAAAAATGCCTTATAAGAATATACTAATCTAAGGCTATTCAGCTAAAAGGTTATTTGCTTTAACTATAAGAATAAAGCTTTAGATAAACTAGCCCCTCAAGAGTATACTACTTGAATTATTAGATATACAAGTATATTTGGTTTATATATAATTATTAATAAGAAAGAAAAATGCACCTTAGCTAAAAATCTACTAAAAGCTTAAGAAAGCGAGCTTACAAAAGCTTAAGAATGCAAGCTTAAAAAAGCTCAAGAAAGTGAGCTTAAAAAAGCTTAAAAAAATGAGCTTGAAAAAACTGAAAAAAGCTCAAGGTAGTAAACTCAAAAATACCCAAAAAGCAAGCTTGAAAAGGCTCAAGAAAGTAAGCTTGTAAAAGCTCAATAAAGTACTTAAGACTCTACTCTGCAGTAAGAAAGGTATTAGAAAAGTGCTATAAAATAGATAGAAAAACTTAGACAATAAAAATCTAACAGATAATGAAAGGCTACTGAACAAGCTATAATTAAAGTCAATTCTAACTATCCAACAAATGCACAAACCAAATCCTCTGTACAAGTACATAAATAAGCAAAAGCATAAAATAAAAAACAAGAGCAATTGCAGAAATATAGTATATTCACAAGAATCACTAAAGAGAATATTCTAGAAGGGACTAAGATTGTAGATACCAAATGGGTCTATACAATAAAGTAAAAATTGGATAGAAGCATTAAGAAATATAAAGCCAGAAAAGTAGGAAGAGAATTTACTCCCAAGGATGGGATTAACTATAATTCTGATAAAACCTACACACAAATAATGAGATCTAAAATATTAAAAATCCTACTTATACTGGCTATATACAAAAAATGGAAAATTCAGCAGTAGGATATGGTAGCTACCTACTGTTACAGCTGAGATTATGCAGACCGGGCCGGCACCACCCGATGGTGGGTGGCCTGAAGTCAACCCCGCTTTCCTATATATATGCCCACTTCTTGTATCTAGTTATTGCTCTCTAAGACTCGAGCGAAGTCTTGTATCGCTGGGTTACTTTACTTTATCGAATGAATCATTTCATATTCTTCACTATATGCTTCGCACCTTTAGCTCAGTTAGGCCTGAGCCTAGTGATTGTGCCCTTGTAGGCCCCAAATACTGATATACCAACAGATATCACCGTTATCACTAGCTCGCCCCTAACATTACTTCGCTTTGACAAAAGGGACCGGTGATTCTGGGTCAAATCACCCCTCCCTCCTTACCTACATACTGTCGGACAACCCCCGAAACAGCCAGAATATGGCTAAAGTGATGTCGCTGGATTATTTGGCTATATGAGCGACGTTGGAAATAATTATTTCCCCTCCTATATGCTTATTAGCTTATTTTAAATGCCCTACTAATCCTATATTAAGATCTCCGGATCTGCTAAGTCTTAGATCTCGAGCGACATGCTTCTAGCCAGGCTTCTAAGGCCCCGAACGAGCCTATAAGGCCCCGCCGAGCGACCTTACAAGCCTCCGAGCGAGCTTACACGCTCCCGAACGAGCTCAAAGCTCAAAAGCCCCGTCCGAGCTCAAAGCTCAAAAGCTCCGATTGAGCTCATAAGCTCAAAAGCCCCATTCGAGCTCATAAGCTCAAAGACCCCCCGCCTTGGCGAAGACTCAAGCTAGCATTACGAGTGCTAAAGACCCAAACGAGCGCTGCGAGCGCAGAAGATCCGAACGAGCACCACGAGCGTGCAAATGACCACGACCCCCCCCCTTGCACTGGCAAGTCGGGTTGGATAGCTGGGAAAGCATGCATTGAACCTTTTCCTGTAACGTTGGCTTTTTCCCATAGGGTTTTGCCGCGAAGAGGTTTTTAATGGCAATGGCATGTGGGAATACCCCCCCCCTATGAGATATTCCGGATCTACGATCCATATGTATGAGGCACCTCATGTTGAGATACCCGGTCTGATGTTTATGTTCTGGCATGACGCCACTGAGTTTGAGAGAATACCCCCGTCCTTCTGAACTACCCTACCCTATAGGTAGCCGTGCCACCAGAGTCGCAATATCGTTGAGGGGCCCATGTCCAAAGATGCTTAAGAGCGGACATAGGGTTAAGACCAACAATACGTGAGCACCTGATACGCAATACAGTTGAGGCGTCTATGTTCCGGTTAGGCTGAAAGACCAACATACTTGAGCAAAGAGATATGCAATACCGTTGGGGTTCCTACCTCCGCATGGAGTAGGGTGAAAACTTTAAAGCGTGAGCGCGCAATTACGTTGCGAATAAGGGTTGGTGAAGTTGGTCGGTCGGGACGTCCTCTAGCAGAGGGGGAGTACTGTTACGGCTGAGATTATGCAGACCGGGCCGGCACCACCCGATGGTGGGTGGCCTGAAGTCAACCCCGCTGTCCTATATATATGCCCAATTCTTGTATCTAGTTATTGCTCTCTAAGACTCGAGCGAAGTCTTGTATCGCTGGGTTACTTTACTTTATCGAATGAATCAGTCTATATTCTTCGCTATATGCTTCGCACCTTTAGCCCAGTTAGGCCCGAGCCTAGTAATTGTGCCCTTGTAGGCCCCAAATACCGATATACCGAGAGATATCACCGTTATCACTAGCTCACCCCTAACACCTACTTGTAGGCTCTTTTACATCATAATATCTATATTTTGAATATAAATAAAAATAGAGAGACTGAATACTAGAAGCTTAACAAAGTTCTATGTGGGCTAAAACAAGCAAGGTATGAGTGGTTTAAGATATTAGAGAAGATCCTGGTACTTGCAGGACTCCATCAATATATTGGAGATGAAGAGACCTATGTCACAACCGTCCTTTCCTAGCCGGGTTTGAGAGTCAGACGGGATTCCGTCCGACTCTCGTTATTGTTGATTGATATCGTTGTTATCTCTGTTCCCGAGATAAGGGGTCACGGGAACCTTATTCCTTCCGGTGGCCTTGGCCAGGAAGGAAGCCTGTATATATAGCTTGCTCTCTCCGCCCTCTCGTTGGATCCCCATCCAACGTCTTGTATACCCAATACAGGACCTTGCTTCTCCCAGCGCTTGTGCACCTCCCTTGTGCACATCCTTGTCTCGTACAAACAACTCTGCAGCACAGCTGCCTCTCTTGACACACGCGGCAACTGCTTCCGCGTGTCTCGTGTCCCTTGCCCTCTGCCTCTCTTGCCTCTTGCCTTGGCCTCCCGTCTCAGCCTCCCCCTGGTCACACACGTAGCGTTCCTACGTGTGTGTTATCCTAGCCTTGCCCTTGCCCCGGTGTACCCCTTGGTCGCCTTGCCCCCAGAGCCGTCGTTACACTACGTTGGATCCTTTGGACCAACTGGTACGCAGTTATGTCAAGAGCAGCTCTCCCACCACCTGCCGTCAGGTTCCAGACCTGGAGAAACTCCCCTATACCCTCAGGCCCAAACGAATTGAATGCCTATCATCGAGAAATCATTGATGTCTTCGAGGCCATAGATGCTATCGGGACCGAACTTAGCAACAGCCTGGCTGTAGCTGAATGAAAGCTGAGATCCGCCGACAAAGAGATCACGGTCCTCCAGATAGATCTCGACCATATGAACCTTGCCCTGGCCAATGAACGGACCACGGTCCAAAACCTCAGCCACGCTTTAGGGAACCTCGCAATACCAACAGCAGCCAGTAGCAACAAGACCGAAAGCATTCCGACTCCCTCCGAGTTTAATGGAAACCAGGTTCGTCTACGAGCCTGGAAGAATACAGTCAACCTTAAGCTAAACGGGGACTCTGCCAAGTTCCCGTCAAAACAACATTGACTGGCATATGTTTTCACCTTGCTAGAGAGGAAAGCTTGTGACTAGATCCAGCTATACATCCTTGAAACTGGGATCAAACTCAACGATATCTTGGCCCTTTTCACAATCCTGGATAGGGCGTTCGGAGACCCCAATACTGTTGGCACTGCCAGTAGGGCACTCCGAGCCCTCAGGTAGAAAAACACTAATCTGTCCACTTATGTGGTAGAATTCTCAAGACTGGCGGCGGAGGTCTGATGGAATGACCAGTCCAAACTGGAGCAATTCCAAGAAGGGCTAAATGATGAAATCCAGTAGGCCATAGTCAGCCTCTCGGAAGCCAAAACCCTTGACGAATTAATTGACTAGGCTTCCCGAGTAGAACAGTGGATGTCCCAGCTCTGTAACCACCTCCTGTTTAGGCCAGCACCCCGTCTCCTACCACCCTAGCAACACTATACCACCAAAGCAGCTCAGGCCCCTGCCCCCGCCAATCAACCAGCATACCTATCATTAGTGGCAGGAGGGCCCACCCCCATGGATTTATCATCAGGAAGGCCCTGCCTGATACAAAAAGAGAGGGAACGTCACTGAATGAATAGGCTGTGCATAGCATGCGGAAAAGGGGACCATTTTATCGCGGCATGCCCCCTTCGAAAAAACCACTCGATGGCTATCCACGCCACCTCCGAATCTAGGATTGAGGAGGTTGACAAGTCGGGAAAAGCCCTATCCCTTGCCTAGTTACTGACACTAGCAAGGGACCTGCCCCAGGCCATTTGTCTTTGTCTGCATTTTTTGTTTTTTCCGCTATTGACGAATCTCGCTTGTTTAGCGAGCATTTTGTTGTATCTATCTCCCTCAGAATCAATGATAGAATAATCAATACATTAGTACTTATAGATTACGGAGCTTTAGGAATTGCATTCATTGACCAAGCCTTTGTCAGTAAATTCTCTATACCTACATCTAAGCTCAAAACCCCTCGTGTCTTGGATGTCATTAATGGTCAACTCATCTCCTCTGGAGATATCACCGATATTGCATGCTTGTCCGCCCTAGTGGGGGATCACTCCGAGGCCAACCTCCCCATGTTCATCACTAAGCTAAAATATCCAATTGTCCTCAGAATCCCCTGGCTCAAAATACACGATATATCAATCAGCTTTGGCTCGTACACCCTGCAGTTTAATAGCCAGTATTACCAAAAACACTGCAGAAATCCAAAGGCTACCATTATTGGGCTATGTACCTTGCCACTCCCAATAATCCACCCGACCCAGGTGGTACCTCGGCATGTACACATCGATGCCAATCCCCCTGTTTCCCTAATTCCCCCAATTCCCCCTATTGTACCGCCTCCAAAACCTCTGAATGTTAGCTTTATCGGAGTAGGGGCTTTTGCTTACCTCACTAGGAGACACAAGCTGAAGGCTCACACCCTGTCCATATATGAGGTAAACCTGGAGATTAACAAGATGAGGTCTAAAGAGGAGTGGAAGTCCATGGTCCCAGATGAATATCATGAATTCATCGACCTGTTCTCAGAGAAGGCCGCAAAAAAGCTCGCACCCTACCGGCCATATAACCATACTATTCCGCTGATAGAGGGTAAGACCCCCCCCTATGGGCTCCTCTATAGAATGTCCCGGTTAGAGCCAGTGGTCGCAACGGGCCAGGCCGTCCTACAGGCCGCCGGAGGCCTGGCCAGCCGGCCGAGGTCCGTGCTGGCCTGAAACAGCCTGGACCGCCCCCGGTGGAGTATCTCGTGGTCTGGGCCGACCTCTAGGCCACGCAGGCCAGTCCAGGCCATGCAGGCCAGGCAGGCCATACAGGCCGGTCCAGGCAGTCCAGGCGGTCCAGGCCGGTCCAGGCTGGTCCAGGCCATACAGGCCGGTCCAGGCGGTCCAGGCGGTCCAGGCCGGTCCAGGCGGTCCAGGCCGGTCCAGGCGGTCCAGGCCAGTTGTCACGGGCTATGTCATGGAACTTTGTCATGGACTTTGTTACAGACTTTGTCATGGATTCTGTCACGGATTATCACCTGCGATCACAAGCAATGGTTATTGCACTTTGGAGTCAGACAGGGTTTAGTCCGAGTCTCAGATTGACAAGATGTTGAGTATCACACGCGTAATCTTCCTTATATGTGTGATGATATCATAGAGCGAACAGCTGTATATATATGAGGCTATAGTTGTATTCTTTGTTCTTGCTCTTCACGCAATGTCTTGTATATCGAGTCTTTTATACAAGTTGCCTTTTGTCCATAGTCTACGTCTATACTATTGTCTACCAAACCCACAACAATACATATTGTCACTTGAAACTATACCACACTAGTGTGGTATAGTTTGGCCATTGCGTGCACTCTTTAGAGTCACGTTTATAGCCAATTGTCTATGCCATAGCCTACGCCGTCACACCAGTCCAGGCGGTCCAGGCCGGTCCAGGCCGGTCCAGGCCATGCAGGCCGGTCCAGGCGGTCCAGGCCATGCAGGCCAGTCCAGGCCATGCAGGCCGGTCCAGACCATGCAGGCCGGTCCAGACTATGCAGGCTGTAAAGTCGGTGACAACCCTCCAATATCGAGCATACTGCAATAGGCAATTTATCTATATAAAGGCACATATTTCCGGCCAGATATAGATATAGTTCATCATAATACCCTCACTACATTCAACGGTATATATTATATATAATCCACCATTCAGTTCCAGGTAGCTGCTAACATTTCTACTTTAGTTCCGACTCTTGTATACCCCACTACGAGACTGCCCTACTACACTGATATGGACAATATTACCTCAAGTGAGATGGACTGTTTGTTCGATAATATTGACGAAAGTGATATATCCCCAATAGGCTCATCGCAGTCCCAAGATGCATCCAATATGAAATATGATGATATAATGACAGTTCGACCTCCTTTATCACTACAAGGTACAATCTCAGGTTCATCAGACCATTCAACTCTTACACCGTCTACTTCTGGTTCACATACTACATGGTATACTCGGAATTTACAACGTCGATCTTGGATATGGCAGTATGGTACCCAAGTTAATCAAAATGGGAAACTATTTTGGCGATGCTCTTTATGTCGATATAGTCCTAAGCAGTATGCCACTGGCTCTACAAAGCATCCAATTGAGCATTTAAAAACCCATCGTCTTACAGAACAAGGACATATAGGACTTGACTCTAGCAACAGTATTATTCGGCAAGCTTTTGGAAATAGTCTTCCCAAGATCCAATTTAATAGTGATGTTCTTAAGCAATTACTAGTACAATGGATTGTATGTTGTCATGTTTCTTTTAATCAAGTTAAGCAGCCTAGTTTTTGTCTTTTACTTAATTATCTTACTGCTGTTTCTGCTTCCTATACAGCTATTCCAAAGTCTCTTCCATGTTCAGGTAATACAGTCCGTACATGGACTATACAATTATACCAAGAACAAAAACAGGCATTGATCCTACTATTAGAATCTCCATATACTATTCATTTCACATTTGATTTATGGTCATCTCCTAATCATTTAGCCTTTCTTGGAATTGTTGCGCATTGGATAAACTTGGAAGAAAAAGCATGTCGTGCATTATTAGGACTTCGCCGTATTCATGGAGCTCATACAGGAGAAAATCAAAGCCAAATTATACTGGCAGTTCTAGAAGAATATTCTCTTACTATGAAGATTGGTTATTTTATGTTGGATAATGCAACAAATAATGATACCGCATTGTCTTTTCTTTCAATTAAGTTAAAGGAACTTAATATTGATTTTGATGCAAAGGAAAGTAGGTTAAGATGTATTGGTCATGTCATTAATTTGGTTGTTAAGGCATTTCTTTATGGATATGAGTTTGTAGGAGAAGACGAGGAGGATTCAGAAGATATTGAGAATGTTGCAATCTTATGGCACAAGCGGGGACCTTACGGAAAACTTCGGAATGTTATCACCTATATTTGTTGGACACCACAACGGCGAGAAGAGTTTGCACAAATTTCTCAAGAAGCACAACCTGAAGAAAAGGCATTTCAACCTATTGCTGCAAATCTCACGAGATGGAATAGTGATTTTAAGGCTTTAAAGAGAGCTCTACAATTACGGAATAGATTTGAAGTCTTCATTACTAGGCATATGCGAGATGGACTTAATCAAGATCAGCTAGATCTAGAGGATTGGAAAGAGCTTCAAGATATTATAACTCTTCTTGAACCCTTCCATCGGTGTACTTTAGAGCTAGAAGGGCATCGTGGTAATGGTGCTTTATATGATTTGCTACCAACTATGGACTACTTACTTGACTATCTCTGTAACGAGGGCTCTGGGGGACAAGGCGACCAAGGGGTACGCCGGGGAAGGGCAAGAGGCAGGAGGCAAGAGGCAAGAGGCAAGAGGCAAGAGGCAAGAGGCAAGAGGCAAGAGGCAAGAGGCAAGAGGCAAGAGGGCAAGGGACACGAGACACGCGGAGGCAGTTGCCGCGTGTGTCAAGGGAGGCAGCTGTACTGCAGAGTTGTTTGTTCGAGACAAGGATGTGCACAAGGGAGGTGCACAAGCGCTGGGGGAAGCAAGGTCCTGTATTGGGTATACAAGACGTTGGATGGGGATCCAACGAGAGGGCGGAGGGACGAAGATATATATACATGATTCCAGGCCAAGGCCGTAGAAGGAATAAGCTTCCCAAGATTCCTATCTCGGAAGCTAAGATAACAATCACCCATAGACGACACCCAAACAAGCCTGTTCGAGTGTCAAATCAAGACTACAATCAACAATAACGAGAGTCGGACGGAATCCCGTCTGACTCTCAAACCCGGCTAGGAAAGGACGGTTGTGACAATCTCGAAGATGCAAAGCAAAGCTACACTGCTAGTAATTCAACTCCACATTTGATTAATTCTATTGAGCTTGCATGGCAAAAGCTTGATAAGTATTATTCATTAACGGACTCCAATATAGCAGTTTATGCAGCGGTAGTACTACATCCTGGAATGAAGTTTGAATATTTTGAAATTAATTGGGAGGAACATCCGGAGTGGATTTCAATAGCAAAATCAAAAGTGACCTTACTTTGGCAAACTAGGTATGTATATCCTATTTATTTTATAATTTAAGATACCTAACAACTATTAGCTATAAAGAAGCGCAACTCAAGTCACGAGTACCATCTACTACAAGTAATTCTCCTGGTATAGCCACTTCTACAAGTACCCCGATTGCCGACTCAACCTTAAACAATTGGAAAAATAAGCGTACTCCTCGAGCATGACAGAAAGATGAGCTAGAACTCTTTATATCGACAGCTACTATTGATATTGAGAATCCTCGGTTATGGTGGATCCAGCACCAAGCTGATTATCCACAGCTTTCCATAATAGCGCTTACTCTTCTTTCTATTCCAGCTATGAGTTCAGAGGTAGAAAGAGTATTTAGTAGTACTGGATTGATGGTTACTGACCGGCGCAATCGATTGAAGGAAGATATAATAGAAGCTGCAGAGTGCATGAAATCCTGGGGTGCTGATGGTGGGCTTGTGGGCTTTAAGGATACTGAACAGGTTCGAGTTATGTTGGAACAATTGGAAGCTAAAGGCATGGGTATCGATCCCAATGTGACTGGAAATGTAAAGGTGAATGCGGAGTAGTTGTGGTTGATTTCTCCTCAGTTCTCCTCAGCAGCATTATTGCAATTCGTCGGTCTTATTTATTTTCCCTTAATAATCTATCGAAGAGTGTTTACTTAGTATCATGTCATGATTGTTTATCATTCGGGGGTTTTACCAAAATTGTACTTGTGTGAACTTTGCATTAATGCAGGCCGGTCCAGGCCATGCAGGCCAGTCCAGGCGGTCCAGGCGGTCCAGGCCGGTCCAGGCTGGTCCAGGCCATGCAGGCCGGTCCAGGCGGTCCAGGCAGTCCAGGCCGGTCCAGGCGGTCCAGGCCAGTCCAGGCGGTCCAGGCCGGTCCAGGCTGGTCCAGGCCATGCAGGCTGGTCCAGACCATGCAGGCCGGTCCAGACCATGCAGGCCGGTCCAGACCATGCAGGCCGGTCCAGACCATGCAGGCCAGTCCAGGCGGTCCAGACCAAGATCTCGCCCGCCTGATTATTCAGGCCAGGCCCCGGCAGAGGTCTGTTAGGTCCAGGCCGGCGCCGGCTATACTTGAGGCCGGCCTGGCCCGCCCGTTGAGAAAGCTGGTTAGAGCTGGAAGCTTTGAAGAAATACTTGGAGGAAAACCTCAACAAGAGCTTCATTCGCCATAGCTCCTCACCAGCAGGTACTCCAGTGCTGTTCGTGAAGAAATTGGACAGTTCTCTCCGGGTGTGTGTTGATTACCAGGGCCTAAACGAGATAACGGTCAAAAACAGGTACCCCCTACCTCTGATTCAGGAGACATTAGCCAGGCTTTCCAAGGCAAAATGGTTCACCAAATTGGACTTGCGAGGGGCGTACAACCTGGTATGGATCACTGAAGGGGAGGAGTGGAAAACGGCCTTCTAGACACGTTATGGCCACTTTGAGTACAATATTATGCCCTTTGGCCTAACCAACACCCCTGCCTCCTTCCAGTACTTCATTAATGACACCTTACGGGACTTTCTGGATGTGTTCTGCACGGCCTACCTCGATGATATCTTGATTTATTCAGATACCCTAGCAGAGCACAAGATTCATGTCCGGCAGGTATTGGAGAAGCTGGAGCAAGCTAGGTTGTACCTTAAGCCCGAGAAATGTGAATTCCATGTGCAGGAGGTTAAGTATCTAGGGTTGATCATTACCATGAACAGTATTAGAATGAACTCCGCCAAAGTCACCGCCATTCAGGAATGGGAAATCCGAGCAAATCTCAAGGATGTTCAGGCCTTCCTGGGATTCGCCAACTTCTACCGACGGTTCATTCTAGGATATTTCAAGATCGTGGCCCCCCTCACAGGCCTGACCAAAAAAGACTGGCGATTCCACTAGAGTCCAGAAGCCCAATCCGCCTTCTAGAACCTCAAGGAAGCCTTCTGCTCAGCACCCATACTGGCCCACTTTGATCCTGATAGCGAGTGTATCGTGGAAATGGATGCCTCTGACTATATCTCTGTCGGAATCCTGTCCCAGTATGTCAATGGAGTCCTCCACCCAGTGGCCTATTTCTTTAAAAAGCACTCCCTGGCAGAGTGTAATTACGAGATCTATAATAAGGAATTAATAGCCATTGTCCGAGCTTTTGAGAAATGGAGGCCTTACCTGGAGTCAGCCAAGGGGATCATTGAGGTGCTATCCGATTATAAGAATCTTGAGTACTTCACTACCACTAAGCTGCTGAACTGACGGCAGGCTAGGTGGTCAGAGTTCTTATCTCGATTCAACTTCAAGATCAAGTATCGGCTTGGAAAAGCTAGGGGTAAGCCGGACGCACTGATGAAGAGATTAGGAGACCTCCCTAAAGGGGGGGATGAAAGGCTGAAGTACTAAAATCAGGTGGTACTGAAACCTGAAAATCTCGACCTGGCAGCTAATAGCCTTGCTGAGGCTGATACTGATACTGATGCTGATGCTGATGCTGAGGCTGATGCTAAAGCTGAAGCGAACCCCAAAGCAGATCTCCTTCTGCGGATATGATGGGCATATACGGAGGATGACCTGGTTAGAGATATAATTACTGTAGTGGAGTCTGGACAGTGCCGTCACACCAAGATTTCTTTAGCCGAGTGCACCACACAGGACGGCCTCCTATACTACCTAGATCGGCTCTGTATACCTGAAGGGGAGCTGCAGATGCAGCTGATCAAGGAATACCATGATACTCTAGCTGTGGGTCATCCTGAGGTAGCTAAAATGTTGGAGCTGCTAGCTAGGCAATATACATGGTTTGACTAATGAAAGGAGGTGGAGCGGTACATACGGAACTGCCATGTTTGTAAGCATGCTAAGCCTACCCATCATGCTCCTTATGGGACCCTGAAGCCCCTGGCGATCCTAGACCAACCTTGGCAACACCTAACCATAGACTTTGTAACTGGGTTGCCGGAGGATTCGGGGTTTAATGTTATTCTTATAGTAGTAGGCTGATTGACTAAAATGGGGCATGTTATACCTTGCCATAATACCTGTTCAGCTCGGGACCTCGCTGGCCTCTACCTCAACTATATATTCTACTACCATGGTCTTCTCAAGTCAGTCATCTCAGACCACGGCCCCCAATTCATCTCGGACTTCTGGAAGGTATTCTGCGAGCTTCTGGGAATCAACGTACACCTCTCCACGGTGTATCACCCCCAAACAGATGGTCAGTCCGAGCGAATGAATGTGATCATAAAGCAGTACCTGAGAGCATATGTCAATTACCAGCAAAACAACTGGGTTTCACTGCTGACAACCTGTGAGTTCGCCACTAACAACCATTTCTCAGAGACTCTAAAAACCTCCTCATTTCTGGCCAATTATGGCTGGCACCCTCATTTCGTGGACTCCCTAGCACCCCTGCAGAAGGCTAGGGAGAACACCCTAGCTAAGGAGTTCACCATGGAGATTGCTGAGTTGCACTCTACCCTAAGAGCCGAACTGGTATATACTCAAGCTAGGCAAGTGGAGTATACCAATGGATCACGGTTGCCAGCCCCTAGATATTAACTAGGGGACAAGGTGTGGTCCTCCAGCTGGCACTTCCAGATAGAACGGCCATCTCGCAAGCTCGACCACAACTTTCTGGGTCCATTCGAGGTGTTGGCTTCTGTAGGCACTCACGCCTACCGATTGAGGTTCCCTAAGGACATCAAATGATACCCAGTTGTCCATGTCTCCGAGATCGAGCCTGCCGCTAGCGACCCTCTGCCAGGCCAGGAACACCCCCCACCTCCTCCTGTAGTTATCGAAGGTGAGGAGGAATGGGAGGTAGAGGAAGTGCTAGACTCCTGAAGAAGATACCGGCGCCTGTAATATAAGGTCAAATGGCTGGAGGATGAGGAGACGACCTAGCAACCAGCTGAAGATCTAGAAAACGCACAGAACTTGGTCACCCTGTTCCACCAGCATTACCCCCAGAAACCCCGCCCTGCCCAATGATGTTCTTGTCATCTTGGAATTGGTTATTAGGGTTGTTATTGTCATTGTTATCATAGTTATTGTTAGTACGTACTTCCGGTGTTGGGGTTGTGTTATGGGTTATTGGTTATTCACCTGTCTTTTTTGTTTGTTTTTTTCGCTTTGCCTCGCGTCGCTGGGGCTTCGAGCCTAAAGGGGGGATAGTGTCACAACCGTCCTTTCCTAGCTGGGTTTGAGAGTCAGACGGGATTCCATCTGACTTTCATTATTGTTGATTGATATCGTTATTATCTCGGTTCCCGAGATAAGGGGTCTCGGAAACCTTATTCCTTCAGGTGGCCTTGGCTAGGAAGGAAGGCTGTATATATAGCTTGCTCTCTCTGCCCTCTCGTTGGATCCCTATCCAATGTCTTGTATACTGTAACAACCGTGTGTTTAGTTGTCATCACCTGCGATCGCAGGTGACGGGTCATTGCCATTGTTGTCTTTGTCTTTGTCATCACCTGCGATCATAGGTGATGGGTTATCGTTATCATTACCTTTTCCTTGGCTTCTGAGATAGGGAAGCTTATTCCCCCCATTGCCCTGACCGAGTTATGTATATATAGAGCCTGTTCCTCGTACTGTTGTTAGATCCCCATCCAACGTCTTGTATACCTAATACAGGACCTTGTCTCTCCGCGAAGGTGTACCTCCCTTGTACACCCCCTCGTCTTGCCTTGTCCCGTGAATAACTCTACAGCACAGCTGCCCCCCTCCGACACACGCGGCAACTGCCTCCGCGTGTCTCGTGCTCCTTGCCCTCTGCCCCTCTTGCCTCTTGCCCTTGCCCCTAGCCTTTCCCCTGATCACACACGTAGCGTTCCTACGTGTGTGTTACCTCATCCCTGTCCTCGCCCTGGCGTACCCCTTAGTCGCCTTGTCTCCGGAGCCCTCATTACACTACGTTGGATCTTTCAGACCAACTGGTACGATGTCTGCGAACATTCCACTACCCACCGATAGATTCGCAGCCTGGAGGGCGACTCTGATCCCATCAGACCCAACAGAACTATCAGCATACCGACGAACTGTGATTGAGATATTCACAGATACTTATGCCATCGGTGAACAACAAGGAGTGGACCTTCAGAAAGCCGAAAGGCGAATCCGAGAAGCTGAAGATGAAATAACCCTCCTCCGAGAAGATGCAGCAGAGGACAGGATAACCATCCGGAGACTGACTCGCGCTTTTGACCTGACCGATGGTCCAAAAAGCCAGAAAACACAAGACCTACCCACCCCGTCCAAGTTTAATGGGGACCGGGGCCGGCTACGAGCATGGAAAAACTCTGTGCAGATAAAACTCTTTGGGGACTCGGCGAAGTTCCCCACCGTCCACCACTAGCTCTCATACGTCTATGGCCTACTGGAGGGTAAGGCCATGGACCAGGTACAGCCCTTCGTCAAGGCCACGGGGATTGATCTGGTAGATATCCCAGCACTAATGGCAATCCTGGACCGAGCCTTCGGAGATCCGGATCCTAAAGGAACCGCCAGCAGGGCCCTATGAGACCTCAAGCAAAAACACAACGAACTGTCAGCCTATGTCGCTAAGTTTTCCAAGCTAGCAGTAGAGCTCAATTGGAATGACGAAGCCAAGCTCGATCAGTTCAAAGACGGGCTTACCTTCGAGCTGAAAAAGGCTCTAGTTTACTGCCCACCGACCAAGACCCTGGAGGGACTTATTGAACAAGCTAGCTGGGTGGAACAGCAGACAGCGGCACTCAGAGCCCCCCAAAAGACACTCCCGACCTCGACTCCTCGTACACCATTTCTGACAGCACGCACCCAACAACAACCACCCACACCAGTCAACAAGCCTGCGCACCCCTCCTTAGTAGTGGGTGGGGCTGCCCCCATGGACCTGTCAGCAGGTAGGCCTCGTCTTACCCAGGAGGAAAGGGACCGTCGCTGCACTCAGGGTTTGTGCATTGCATGTGGGAAGGGGGACCATTTCATCACGGCGTGTCCCCTCTGCAAGAACTGCTCCATGGCCGCCCACGCCATATCCGAATCACGGATCGAAGAAGTTGAAGAGTCGGGAAAAGGAGAGTCCCTTGCCTAGTTACTGACACTAGCAAGGGACCTGCTCCAGGCCGCTTACCTTTGTCTTTGTCTGCATTTTCTGTGTCTTCCGCTTCTTCTGTTGTTGACGAATCTCGCTTGTTCAGTGAGCATTTTGTTGTATCTATCTCCCTCAAAATCAATAATGATAGAACAATTACCACGTCAGCACTCATAGATTGCGGAGCCTCAGGAATTGCATTCGTTGACCAGGCCTTTGTCAGTAAATTCTCCATACCCACGTCCAAGCTCAAAACCCCCCGTGTTCTGGATGTCATTGACGGTCGACCCATCTCCTCCGAGGATATCACCGATATTGCGTGCATGCCTGCCCTAGTCGGGGATCACTCCGAGGCAAACCTCCCAATGTTCGTGACAAAGCTCAAATACTCAATTGTCCTTGGAATCCCCTGACTTAGAATGCACGATGTATCGGTCAGCTTCGGCTCCTATACCCTGCAGTTCAACAGCCAATATTGCAAAAAGCACTGCGGGAACCCAAAAGCCACCATCACTGGGTTGTGTGCCTTGCCTACCCCGATAATCCACCCGACTCAGGTGGTGCACCTGCCTGCGCACCTCGATGCCAATTCCCCTGTTCCCCCGGTACCCCCTGTTCTCCCTGTGCCCCCTGTTCCCTGTCACAACTGTCCTTTCCTAGCCAGGTTTGAGAGTCGGACGGGATTCCGTCCGACTCTCGTTATTGTTGATTGATATTGTTGTTATCTCTGTTCCCGAGATAAGGGGTCTCGGGAACCTTATTCCTTCCGGTGGCCTTGGCCAGGAAGGAAGCCTGCATATATACCTTGCTCTCTCCGCCCTCTCGTTGGATCCCCATCCAACGTCTTGTATATCCAATACAGGGCCTTGCTTCTCTCCACGTTGGTGCATCTCCCTTGTGCACCTCCTTGCCTTGCCTCGCCTTGTCTCTGCAGCCCAGCTGCCTCCCTTGACATACACGGCAACTGCTTCCACGTGTCTCGTGTCCTTGCCCTGTGTGTCTCTTGCCTCTTGCCCTTGTCTCCCGTCTCAGCCTCCCCCTGGTCACACACGTAGCGTTCCTACGTGTGTCTTACCCTAGCCTTTCCCCAATCACACACGTAGCGCTCCTACGTATGTGATTGCTCCTTGCCACTTCCCCGGCATACCCCTTGGTCGCCTTGTCCCCTGAGCCCTCGTTACACTACGTTGGATTCTTTGGACCAACTGGTACGCAGTCATGTCAGGAGCAGCTCTCCCACCACCCGCCATCAGGTTCCAGACCTGGAGAAGCTCCCCTATACCCTCAGGCCAGAACGAATTGAATGCCTATCGTCGAGAAATCATCGACATCTTCGAGGCCATGGATGCCATCGGGGCCGAACTCGGCAACAGCCTGGCCGTGACTGAACAAGAATTGAGATCCACCGACGAAGAGATCACGGTCCTCCAGACGGATCTCGACCATGTGAACCTTACCCTAGCCAACGAACGGACTACGGTCCAAAACCTCAGCCGCGCCCTAGGGAACCTTGCAATACCAACAGCAGCCAGTAGCAACAAACCGAAAGCATTCCAACACCCCCAAGTTCAATGGGACCGGGCTGGTCTACGAGCCTGGAAGAATGCAGTCAACCTCAAGCTCAACGGGGATTCTGCCAGGTTCCTGTCAAAACAACATCGACTGGCATACGTTTTCACCTTGCTGGAGGGGAAAGCTTGTGACCAGATCCAGCCATACGTCCTTGAAACTGGGATCAAGCTCAATGATATCTCGGCCCTTTTCACAATCCTGGATAGGGCGTTCGGAGATCCTGATGCAGTGGGGACGGCCAGTCGAGCGCTCCGGGCACTGAGACAGTGCAACTCAGAGCTGTCTACTTACGTTGCAGAGTTCTCGAGGCTAGCCGCAGAGGTAAGGTAGAACAACCAGGCTAAGTTCAAGCAATTCCAGGAGGGGCTCAGCGATGAGCTCCAACAAGCCATGGTTACCCTCCCTGCGGTTGATACCCTCGAGGAATTGATCGACCAGGCCTCCATGGTAGAGCAACGAATGGCCAGGTTACGCCACCGACTGGCCTTCCGACCAACTACCCGCCCAGCACCATAGCAGCAGCAGCAGCCGAAGCCAGCCCAATCCTCCGCAACAACTACGACCCTGGCCAACAAACCGGCACATCCTTCACTGGTGCCAGAAGGGCCTGCCCCTATGGATTTGTCCTCAGGAAGACCTCGGCTAACTCAGGAGGAAAGGGACCGCCGCCGCACTAATAGGTTATGCATTGCATGTGGAAAAGGGGACCATTTCATTGCGGCCTGTCCCCTCCGCAAAAACCGCTCCTTGGCCATACATGCGATATCCGAGACGCTGGAAGAGTCGGGAAAAGTGGAGTCCCTTGCCTAGTTACTGACACTAGCAAGGGACCTATCCTGGGTCATTTGTCTTTGTCATCTTTCTCTGTTCCTGCATCTATGTCTGTTGACGAATCTCGCTTGGTTGGCGAGCATTTTGTAGTACCAATAACTGTTAAATGCAATGGTAAAACAGTGGTAACATCAGCTCTCATAGATTGTGGTGCTTCAGGAATAGCCTTCATTGATCAGACCTTTGTCAGTAAAAATTCGATACCAACAGCCAAGCTAAAGACCCCCCTCCTTCTTGATATCATTGATGGCCGACCTATCTCTTCCGAGGCTATTACCGACCTTGCGTGTCTACCCAATGCCATTGGAGACCATTCGGAGGACCTCCCAATGTTCGTGACTAAACTAAAATATCCAATTGTCCTTGGGATCCCCTGGCTCAGAATGCACGATATGTCAGTCAGCTTCGGCTCTTACACCTTGCAATTCAACAGCCATTATTGCACAACAAACTGTGGAGGTTCAAAAATCACCGTCACGGGGCTATGTGCATTACCACCCCTGATAATCTACCCAACCCAGGTGGTACACCAGCCCGCACACATCAATGCTGCTCACTGCCCTGCTCCCCCTGTTCCCCCCGTTCACCCCATTCCCCCCGTTCCTCCCATTCCTACCGTTCCCCCGTTCCCCCTACTCCCCCTATTTAACCTCCCCCAAAGCCCCTGAATATTAGCTTTATTGGGGCAGGGGCTTTTGCTTATCTCACAAGAAGACACAAGCTGAAGGCGCATGCCCTTTCTATACATAAGGTGAACCTGGAAATCAACAAGATGCAACCTAAGGAGGAGTAGAAGGCCATGGTCCCGGATGAATACCACGAGTTTATTGATCTGTTCTCGGAAATAGCCACGGAGAAGCTGGCGCCCCACCGACCATATGACCACACACTTCCGCTGGTAGAGGGTAAGACCCCCCCCTATGGGCCCCTCTACGGAATGTCCCAGGTGGAGCTGGAGGCCCTAAAGAAATACTTGGAGGAAAACCTCAACAAGAGCTTCATTCGCCATAGCTCTTCACCAGCGGGTGCCCCAGTGCTTTTCGTGAAGAAATCGGACGGCTCTCTCTGGTTGTGTGTCGATTACCGGGGCCTAAACGAGATAACGGTCAAAAACAGGTACCTCCTACCCTTAATCCAGGAGACATTAGCCAGGCTCTCCAAGGCCAAATGGTTCACAAAACTGGATTTAAGAGGGGCTTACAACCTGGTACGGATCGCCGAGGGGGAGGAGTGGAAAACTGCCTTCCGAACACGATATAGCCATTTTGAGTATAATATGATGCCCTTTGGCCTAACCAATGCCCCTGCCTCCTTCCAGTACTTTATCAATGACACCTTGCGGGATTTCCTCGATGTGTTCTACACAGCTTACCTGGACGATATCCTCATATACTCGGACTCCCTAGCGGAACACAAAATCCATGTGAGGCAGGTGTTAGAGAAGCTGGAGAAGGCCGGATTATACCTGAAACCGGAGAAATGCGAGTTTCATATGCAGGAGGTCAAGTATCTGGGGTTAATTATCACTACAGAAGGTATCAGGATGGACTCCACCAAGGTTACCGCTGTCCAGGAATGGCAAATCCCAGCAAATCTTAAGGATGTCCAGGCCTTCCTGAGATTCGCCAACTTTTACCGACGGTTCATTCTAGGATATTCCAAGATCGTGGCCCCCCTCACAGCCCTGACCAAAAAGGACCGGCGATTCCACTGGAGTCCAGAAGCCCAATCCGCCTTCCAGAACCTCAAGGAAGCCTTCTGCTCAGCTCCCATACTAGCTCACTTTGATCCCGATAGCGAGTGTATCGTGGAAACGGATGCCTCCGACTATATCTCCGCCGGAATCCTGTCCCAGTATGTCAATAGAGTCCTCCACCTGGTGGCCTATTTCTCCAAAAAGCACTCCCCGGCGGAGTGTAATTACGAAATCTATGATAAGGAGTTAATGGCCATTGTGCGAGCATTCGAGGAGTGGAGGCCACACCTAGAGTCAGCCAAGGGGATCATCGAGGTGCTATCCGATCATAAGAATATTGAGTACTTCACCACCATTAAGCTGCTGAACCGATGGCAGGCTAGATGGTCAGAGTTCTTATCTCGATTCAACTTCAAGATCAAGTATCGGCCTGGAAAAGCTGGGGGTAAGCCGGACGCACTGACCAGGAGATCAGGAGATCTCCCTAAAGGGGGGGATGAAAGGCTGAAGTACCAAAATCAGGTGGTACTGAAACCTGAAAATCTCGACCTGGCAGCCAATAGCCTTGCTGAGGCTGATGCTAAAGCTGAAGCGAACCCCGGAACAGATCTCCTTCTGCGGATACGACGGGCATATGCGGAGGACGACCTGGTTAAGGATATAATCGCCGCAGTGGAGTCTGGACAGCGCCGTCACACCAAGATTTCCCTAGCCGAGTGCACCACTCAGGACGGCCTCCTATACCACCTAGATCGGCTCTATATACCTGAAGGGGAGCTGCGGAGGCAGCTGATCAAGGAACACCATGATACCCTGGCTGCAGGTCACCCTGGAGTGGCTAAGACGTTAGAACTACTAGCTAGACAATACACATGGATCGACCAGCGAAAGGAGGTAGAACAGTACATATGGAACTGCCATATCTGCAAGCGTGCAAAACCCACACGTCATGCCCCCTACGGAACCTTGAAGCCCCTGGAGATCCCGGATCGGCCCTGGCAACACCTGACCATGGACTTCGTAACTGGGTTGCCGAAGGACTCGGGATTCAATGCCATCCTGATAGTGGTGGATCGGTTGATGAAGATGAGGCATATTATACCTTGCCGAGATACCTGCTCCGCTCCGGAGTTAGCCAACCTCTACCTTAATAATGTATTCCGGTACCATGGCCTCCCTGAATCGATCGTGTCCGACCGAGGCCCTCAGTTTACCTCAGAATTCTGGCAAGCCTTCTGCGAACTTCTGGGGATCAAAGTTCATCTATCAACAGCTTACCACCCCCAGACGGACGGCCAATCGGAAAGGATGAATGTGATTATGGAACAGTATCTGCGGGCCTTCGTCAGCTACCACCAGAACAACTGGGTTTCGTTGCTAGCAACCTGCGAATTTGCCGCCAACAACCAGTTCTTCGAGTCGCTGAAAACGTCCCCATTCCTAGCCAATTATGGCTGGCACCCTCGGTTCGTAGACTCCCTAGCACCTCTGCGCAAGGCCAGGGAGAATGCCCTAGCCAAGGAGTTCGCCACGCAGATTTCTGAACTCCACTCTACCCTGAAGACTGAGTTGGGTTATGCTCAGGTCAGGCAAGCAGAATATGCCAATGGGTCTAGGTTACCAGCCACCCAATACCAGCCAGGAGACAAGGTTTGGCTCTCCAGCCGCCATTTCCGGACAGAACGCCCTTTCCGCAAGCTTGACCATAAGTTCCTGGGTCACTTCGAAGTGCTGGGGGCCGTAGGCACTCACGCTTACCGCCTGAGGTTCCCCAGAGACATCAAACGCCACCCAGTTGTCCATGTCTCCGAGATCGAGCCCTCCGTGGACGACCCTCTCCCCGGCCAGAAACACCCTCCACCTCCCCCCGTGGTTATCGAAGGTGAGGAGGAATGGGAGGTAGAGGAAGTGCTGGACTCCCGAAGAAGATATGGGCACCTGCAATATAAGGTCAAATGGCTCGGAGATGAGGAGACGACCTGGCAACCAGCGGAGGACCTGGAAAACGTACAGAACTTGGGCACCCTGTTCCACCAGCGTTACCCCTGGAAGCCTCGCCCCACCCAATGATGTTCTTGTCATCCTGGAATTGGTTATTAGGGTTGTTATTGTCGTTGTTGTTGGGATTATTGTTGGTACGTACTTCCGGCATTGGGGTTGTGTTATGAGTTATTGGTTTAGTCGCCTGTTTTGTTTGTTTGTTTTTGTCTTGCCTTTCACCTTGTCTTTCGTCGCTGGGGCTCCGAGCCTAAAGCGGGGATAGTGTCACAACTGTTCTTTTCTAGCCAGGTTTGAGAGTCGGACGAGATTCCGTCCAACTCTCATTATTGTTGATTGATATCGTTGGTATCTCTGTTCTCGAGATAAGGGGTCTCGGGAACCTTATTCCTTCCGGTGGCCTTGGCCAGGAAGGAAGCCTGTATATATACCTTGCTCTCTCCGCCCTCTCATTGGATCCCCATCCAACGTCTTGTATATCCAATACAGGGCCTTGCTTCTCTTCACGTTGGTGCATCTCCCTTGTGCACCTCCTTGCCTTGCCTCGCCTTGTCTCTGCAGCCCAGCTGCCTCCCTTGACATACGCGGCAACTGCTTCCGCGTGTCTCGTGTCCTTTGCCCTCTGCCTCTCTTGCCTCTTGCCCTTGCCTCCCATCTCAGCCTCCCCCTGGTCACACACGTAGCGTTCCTACGTGTGTCTTACCCTAGCCTTTCCCCCAATCACACACGTAGCGCTCCTACGTATGCGATTGCCCCTTGCCACTTCCCCGGCGTACCCCTTGGTCGCCTTGTCCCCTGAGCCCTCGTTACATTCCCCCTGTGCCCCCTATTCCCCCTGTGCCCCCTGTTCCCCCTGTGCCCCCTGTTCCCCCTGTGCCCCCTATTCCCCAAAAGCCTCTGAACGTTAGCTTCATCGGGGCAGGGGCTTTCGCTTACCTCACCAGGAGGCACAAGCTGAAGGCTCATGCCCTGTCCATACACGAGGTGAACCTGGAGATTAATAAGACATAGTCGAAGGAGTAGTGGAAGTCCATGGTACCGGACGAATACCACGAATTCATCGACTTGTTCTCGGAGAAGGCCACAGAAAAGCTCGCACCCCACTGGCCATATGACCATACTATTCCGCTAATAGAGGGTAAGACCCCCCCCTATGGGCCCCTCTACGGAATGTCCCAGGTGGAGCTGGAGGCCCTGAAGAAATACTTGGAGGAAAACCTCAACAAGAGCTTCATTCGCCATAGCTCTTCACCAGTGGGTGCCCCAGTACTTTTCGTGAAGAAATCGGACGGCTCTCTTCGGTTGTGTGTGGACTATCGTGGCCTGAACGAGATAACGGTCAAGAACAGGTATCCACTGCCTCTAATCCAGGAGACATTAGCCAGGCCTTCCAAGGCCAAATGGTTCACCAAACTGGATTTGAGAGGGGCATACAACCTGGTACGGATTGCCGAGGGGGAGGAGTGGAAAATGGCCTTCCGAACTCGCTATGGCCACTTCGAGTACAATGTCATGCCCTTCGGCTTAACCAACGCCCCGGCCTCTTTCCAACACTTTATCAATGACACCCTGCGAGACTTCTTGGATGTGTTCTGCACGGCTTACCTCGACGATATCTTGATTTATTCGGATACTCTAGCAGAACACAAGATTCATGTCCGGCAGGTGTTGGAAAAGCTAGAGCAAGCCGAATTGTACCTCAAGCCCAAGAAATGCGAGTTTCATGTGCAAGAGGTCAAGTATCTGGGGTTAATCATCACCACGGAGGGCATCAGGATGGACCCTGCCAAGGTTACCACTGTCCAGGAATGGCAAATCCCAGCGAATCTCAAGGATGTCCAGGCATTCCTGGGGTTCGCCAACTTCTACCGGCGTTTTATCCTGGGATATTCGAAGATTGTAGCCCCCCTCACTGCCCTGACCAAAAAAGACCGGCGCTTCGACTGGAATCCAGAAGCTCAGTTGGCCTTCCAGAACCTCAAGGAAGCCTTCTGCTCAGCACCGATCCTGGCACATTTTGACCCTGACCAGGAATGCGTCGTCGAAACCAATGCTTCCGATTATGTCTCCGCGGGAATCCTCTCTCAGTATGTTAACGGCCAGTGGCCTACTTCTCGAAAAAGCAACTCCCCAGCTGAGTGCAACTACGAGATCTACGACAAGGAGCTGATGGCCATTGTGCGAGCATTCGAGGAATGGAGGCCACACCTGGAGTCAGCCAAGGGGATTATCGAAGTACTTTCCGACCATAAGAACCTTGAGTACTTTACCACCACCAAGCTGCTCAACCGACGGCAGGCCAGGTGGTCAGAATTCCTCTCTCGGTTCAACTTTAAGATCAAGTACCGACCCGGAAAAGCTGGTGGTAAGCCGGATGCACTGACCAGGAGATCAGGAGATCTCCCTAAAGGGGGGGATGAAAGGCTGAAGTACCAGAATCAGGTGGTACTGAAACCCGAAAATCTCGACCTGGCAGCCAATACCCTTGCGGAAGCTGAAGCTGAGGCTGAGGCTGATGTGGAAGCTGAGGCTGACCTCCAACAACTAGTGAGACAGGCATATGAGGATGACCCCCTGGCCAAGGAAATTATCACTGCAGTGGATTCTGGCCAGCGCCGCCACCCCAAGATCTCCCTAGCCGAGTGTACCGTCCAGGAAGGCCTCCTCTACCACCTCGAACTGCTATATATACCGGAAGGAGAGCTGCGCCTTCGATTGATCAAGGAACACCATGACAGCCTAGTTGCAGGTCACCCTGGAGTGGCCAAAACGTTAGAGCTTCTGGCCAGGGAATACACATGGATTGACTAACGGAAGGACGTGGAGCGGTACGTACGGAACTGCCATGTTTGCAAGCGTGCTAAGCCTGTCCACCATGCCCCGTATGGGACCCTGAAACCTCTGGATATCCCTGATCGGCCATGGCTGCACCTGACTATAGACTTCGTGACAGGGTTACCAGAAGATTCGGGGTTCAATGCCATCTTGATGGTGGTAGATCGGTTGACGAAAATGAGGCATGTTATACCTTGCCGGGACACCTGCTCCGCCCCAGAGTTAGCCAACCTCTACCTCAACAATGTATTCCGATACCATGGCCTTCCTGAGTCGATCGTATCTGACCATAGCCCTCAGTTTACCTTAGAATTCTAGCAAGCCTTCTGCGAACTTCTGGGGATCAAAGTATACCTGGCAACGGCATATCACCCCCAGACGGACGGCCAATTGGAGAGGATGAACGCCATTATGGAGCAATATCTGCGGGCCTTTGTCAATTACCAGCAGGATAACTGGGTTTCGTTGCTGGACACCTGCGAATTCGCCGTGAACAACCAGTTCTCGGAATCCTCCAAAACCTCCCCTTTCCTAGCTAATTACGGTTGGCACCCCCGGTTCGTGGATGCCCTGGTGTCCCTGCAAAAAGCCCACCCCCAGCTAAGGAGTTCGCGGTTGGAATCGCTGAACTCCACCGTACCCTGAAAGCAGAGCTGGGATATACGCAAGCCTGGCAAGCTGAGTATGCCAATGGATCACAGTTGCCAGCCCCCAGATATCAGCCAGAAGACAAGGTGTGGCTCTCCAGCAGGCACTTCCGAACGGAACAGCTATCTCGCAAGCTGGATCACAAGTTCCTAGGCCCCTATGAGGTGTTAGCAGCTGTGGGCACTCATGCTTATCGGCTGAGGTTTCCCAAGGATATCAAGCGCCATCCGGTCGTTCATGTCTCGGAGATCGAGCCAGCTGCCGACAATCCCCTTCCCGGGCAAAAGCACCCCCCACCTCCTCCAGTGGTAATTGCAGGTGAAGAGGAGTGGGAGGTTGAGGAGGTACTGGACTCAAGGAAACGCTACGGACGAGTTCAGTATAAGGTCAAGTGGTTAGGGGATGAGGAGACTACCTGGCAACCTGCGGAGGACTTGGAGAATGCGCAGGATTTGGTCACCCTGTTCCACCAACGATACACGAGGAAGCCTCGCCCAGTTGAATGATGTCAGACCTTTTGCATTCTTATTGTTGTTTGGAGTTGGGGTTCTTGTTTCTACCGTTGTTGTTGTCTTCTGTGTTGATTTTACCGGTTATCGTGCCCAGGCCTCCTAGTCGCTGGAGCTCCAGCCTAAAGGGGGGATAGTGTAACAACCGTATGTTCAGTTGTCATCACCTGCGATCGCAGGTGACGGGTCATTGCCATTGTTGTCTTTGTCTTTGTCATCACCTGCGATCGCAGGTGATGGGTTATTGTTATCGTTACCTTTTCCTTGGCTTCCGAGATAGGGAAGCTTATTCCCCCCATTGCCCTGACCGAGTTATGTATATATAGAGCCTGTCTCTCGTACTGTTGTTGGATCCCCATCCAACGTCTTGTATACCTAATACAGGACCTTGTCTCTCCACGAAGGTGTACCTCCCTTGTACACCCCCTCGTCTTGCCTTGTCCCGTGAATAACTCTACAGCACAGCTGCCCCCCTCCGACACACGCGGCAACTGCCTCCGTGTGTCTCGTGCTCCTTGCCTTCTGCCTCTCTTGCCTCTTGCCCTTGGCCCTAGCCTTTCCCCTGATCACACACGTAGCGTTCCTACGTGTGTGTTACCTCGTCCCTGTCCTCGCCCTGGCATACCCCTTGGTCGCCTTGTACCCGGAGCCCTCGTTACATATACCCAATACAGGACCTTGCTTCTCCTAACGCTTATGCACCTCCCTTATGCACATCCTTGTCTCGTACAAACAACTCTACAGCACAGCTGCCTCTCTTGACACACGCAGCAACTACTTCCACATGTCTCGTGTCTCTTGCCCTCTGCCTCTCTTGCCTCTTGCCCTAGCCTCCCATTTCAGCCTCCCCCTAGTCACACACGTAGCATTCCTATGTGTATGTTATCCTAGCCTTGCCTTTGCTCCGGCGTACTCCTTAGCCGCCTTGCCCTCAAAGCCGTCGTTATAACCTATATAAACCATAATAATTCTTTTATTCTGAGAACTCTTGTTAATGATCTTATAAGAATTATACCTAATAAGACAATACTCAAAGAATTAGAAGCAAAAATTGTGGTAAAAATTGATCTTAAAAAATGTGGAAATCCAAAGAAACTTCTAGAAATTAAACTTAAGTGGAATAATATAAATATAGGAGTTGTAATAACCTAAAAAGTACTTATAGAGACAATAGCCTCAAAATACCTCCTCCATGGTAAACTGCAATATAAGAATTCCTTATCCATTAATCCAGAAGTATATAGTAACTCTAATGACTAAGTACATAGCAACTTTAATGACTATTTCAAAGATGCTAAGAAATATCAAGCACTTACAAGAGGTCTACTTTATATTATAAAAATGACAAGACCTGAGATATCTATTTATATTAATCTTTTGAGATGGTAAGTATTTAAACCTTCTATAATAAATTATAAAGCTGTCTTAACTATTTTATAATATCTTAAGAATACCAAGTATTTAGGATTGATTCTATACAAACCTATAGATCGGGGGGGAGGAAGAAAATTGTTAGAATTCCTGAAGAGTATCACGAAGCAGACAACTTGACTTGTGGGTCACTGTTGGTTTCGTCTGGATTGACTCTTCAGTGCTTGATACTTATACCTTTTCCTACCTCTAGTGTGACTCACGGTAATTGTGATTATTTCCGTGGTGTGGGTGGGCTGACCACCCTCTTCTAAAAATCTAAATTAAAAGTGTGACACGTTCATGCATAATGGTGTGGCTCATTAAACATGATTGCGTCATGCAGTCAGCAATACTAATTTGGGGGCGGTGTGCTAATCTTACCTGCATGCATGACGCATGTGCGACGGATGTGACTCCGATGTGCATGTGCATGCATGATGATCTGCATTGCGCTAATGCAGGGTAAGCGCTAGTAATATACCCTTGCTAGCGGCTATGTTTCAGTGTGGCACACTAAAAACATAACCGAATTCACCCAGAGTGAGCCGCAGCGAGAGCGGTACCCGAAGGGGCGAGCGAAGCGAGTAGCGGAAGTGGAGGGGAACGGAGGGTGAATTCGGTTATGTTTTTAGTGTGCCACACTGAAACATAGCCGCTAGCAAGGGTATATTACTAGCGCTTACCCTGCATTAGCGCAATGCAGATCATCATGCATGCACATGCACGTCGGAGTCACATCCGTCGCACATGCGTCATGCATGCAGGTAAGATTAGCACACCGCCCCCAAATTAGTATTGCTGACTGCATGACGCAATCATGTTTAATGAGCCACACCATTATGCATGAACGTGTCACACTTTTAATTTAGATTTTTAGAAGAGGGTGGTCAGCCCACCCACACCACGGAAATAATCACAATTACCGTGAGTCACACTAGAGGTAGGAAAAGGTATAAGTATCAAGCACTGAAGAGTCCGTGATACTCTTCAGGAATTCTAACAATTTTCTTCCTCCCCCCGACTTTCAAAGACGAATTCTTTTTCGCACAAACGACCCATACCCACCCACGAAAACAACAATGTCTTCCCTTCGTGCCATCCGCTCCCCATCTCCGTCCGCCTTCGCCGCCTCCTCCTCCTCCTTCGTACAGATGAACCAATCTGTCCAACGAGCGAACCACTCTGCGCTCGCGACGTCGCTGAATGAGGTCATTGACCTGATTCCGACGAGCTATCGCGAAAGTCTCCGTTCCTTTTTGGTCCAACACTACAAGTTGGCTCAGACCTATTACAGGTCTCGAGCTACTTTGAGAAAGTTGGAGGAGCACAAATCACGAGGGACCTGGCCCTCTGAAATCCAGGGCATCCATGTGCCAAAAATCCAATTTTCTAAGGAATATTTGGAGGATTCCCGTGAGGGAATGGACTTGGATGACGGGAATGATCTACTCGATCAAACCAGTACTGCGAAGGTATTCCTAGCAGGAGTCGAATCGAAGGTGTTGGCCTTCCGTATGGAAATGCTCTCCCAAGCCATCACGGCAAGGGAACAGGAAGTGACATTCCTCCATACTAGACTACGTCGCCCCGCGATCCAAAAAACGGTGGTCAATATCATTGATCAACGTTATGAAGAATTGGTAACTCTTCATAACGCTACGGATTCACTTACCTCCACTGGCAAGAATACGTCATTTCTTGCCAACGAAAAAGGCCTGCTTTCTCAGGACATCTTCACTTATGCTACTCGAGTAGTAGATATTGCCGGAAGCAAGGCAATAGCAGAGCTGGAAACAGCTCTGAATAAGATGAAGTTGAAGGACGCTGCGAAAGACCCCCAACAGGGTCCAGCTATCACTCAAGATAGTCTGGCTGACACGGTTCGCAAAGCCGTCCAAGACGCTCTTCGAAAAGAGAAAGGTACGATCCCTCCGAAAGGGCTAAAGCGATCACTATCTAACTCAAATTGTGTCGATTATAGATTCGAAGAGAAAAGGCAACGGAAAGGGCAAAACGCCAGCAAAGCTGGCGAAAAACACCTCCTCGAAAACTTCAAACGGGAAGAAGAGGAAGCGAGCCGAATCCAATGCCGCCACCGCAGCGACAAAGTGAAGAAGACAAAGAGTCAGAAAAAGACTCAGAAGGTATGTGGACCTGGTCCAACCCATCATCTTATCCAGACCGTTTACTAAACATCCCTTTCAACCAAGCAGTGATGGAAATTCGTCAGCGTATGCCACTGGCATTGTTGGACTCGCTTAGATTTCGGCGAGGAGTACATCTGTTGGAAGGAGTGGAGTTGCCACATGACGTGGCGAACTCCATTAGCAAGGGTTTCCACTTTATGTTTAGTACTGAAATAAATACTTCTATTGTCTTACGTGATTACGAACATTTTGCAATACCATTAGATGGAAGTGTCACTTTAATGGTAAAGACAATAAAGCATATGACCACCGCTACTCTCTAGGTTCCGATACACCAGTATCAGCTCCTAAAGCGTCAGTACCTGTCGAAGCAGGGTTGGCCGAGGGACGTTCTCGATTATGTCGAATGATCGAAGAAGCACCTAAAACAACCGGCATCAATCACCAAGGGATGAAAGATGCAGCAAAACTGCTGGAGTACTTGAAAAAACACGATTGTTCGTAACAAGTACAGACAAGAATCTTGGTACTGCTGTAGTATCCCGAACATGGTATATTATGCAATGCAACGATACTTAGCCAATGATAGATCGATAACCAAGATCAACATTGATAAGTGTTACGAAGTTATGAAAAACTTGCAAACACACTTGGACCAGATTGTTCAGTCAGATACCTATTCCCTGACTGAACAAGAGGAAAATTTCCTACTGGCTAATGCTTGGAACGAAGATATTCGGAAGCTGCCACGCTTTAGTGGACTCCCGAAAATCCATAAAAAACCGACCAAGTTTAGACCAATCATTCCTTGCCACAGTTTCACGGGTGAAACTGCTGCGTCCATGTTGTGCAACCTCTTGGAAGATGAAGTTAAAACATCACCTACGATTCTACTTAACAGTAGAACGCTAGCCCAAGAATTATTAAAGGTTAAAGTTCCGTTTGGTATGAAAGCTTTCATGCTTTCAGCGGATGTAGAAGCATTCTATCCGAATGTCCCGCTTCATGCCATTCACGATGTAGTCGAAGCTGCCGCTTCTAAACATCACGGAGAGATCAAAGGCAAACTTGCCCGAGAACTCTGTTCAATTGCGAACAACTACCTTGTTTTTCGGTATGGTAGTAATTTGTTCTTGCAAACAAATGGATTAGCAATGGGAGTCGCAAGCTCTCCACATATTGCTAATTTATATGCGGCAAAATATGAACAACATATGATCAAAGACCCTCAAGTACTTCTGTACAAAAGGTACATCGATGACATATTTACTATAATCCTCGCGCCAAACGAAAGTTTAGCGCTGGAATATGCCAAAGAGCGCCTGAATTTCCCAGGTCTTAAGCTCAAATGGGAAGTGGATAAATACCGTATGGCATTTTTGGATCTAGAAGTTATGCACTCTCCGTCTACAGGAAAGTTCGACTTCAGACCATACAGGAAACCACTAAACCATTTCGAACGAATCCCATTCTCTTCGGGGCATCCAAAGTGGATGAAAAAAGGAACTTTCCTCGGAGAGATGAGTCGGCTCGCTGCCTTGTCGTCTAATGCAGACATATACAAGCAATCGGTTGAGGAACTAGCCTCTATTTACCTCAGCCGAGAGTACCCACTCGTTTTGGTCAAAGAATGGATTCCCGTAACTACAATACAAGATGGGAAAACCGGTACCGTATGGTCAAACCTGCGGGAGTGGATAACATCATGGTAGTTAAATCCGTTCTTAATCCAATATGGGATTTTATAGATGTACGAAATGTACAACAAGGAATTCAAGAAGTCTGGCAGGGAAGTCAAATCCCTCCTAAACTTCTCGAAGCAACATTGATTATTAGTCGTAAAAAAACTATTAACTTCGGCGACTTGTGCCAAAGATTCAATGCTAAATTTCTTGAAACATTTCCAGATGATACCACCCTCAGAGACTTATTCGAAAGTCTACATCTGTAAAAACAATATGGTGGCATGTTCTAAAAACATAACCTGTAAGTTCCCACTTCAGGATAAGTGAGTCAGAATACTAGTTTGGGCTATACGCTAATACCCAGGAAACGGGAAAACGAAGGCTTTACCCTCCGTTCCCCTCCACTTCCGCTACTCGCTTCGCTCGCCCCTTCGGGTACCGCTCTCGCTGCGGCTCACTCTGGGTGAATTCGGTTATGTTTTTAGTGTGCCACACTGAAACATAGCCGCTAGCAAGGGTATATTACTAGCGCTTACCCTGCATTAGCGCAATGCAGATCATCATGCATGCACATGCACGTCGGAGTCACATCCGTCGCACATGCATCATGCATGCAGGTAAGATTAGCACACCGCCCCCAAATTAGTATTGCTGACTGCATGACGCAATCATGTTTAATGAGCCACACCATTATGCATGAACATGTCACACTTTTAATTTAGATTTTTAGAAGAGGGTGGTCAGCCCACCCACACCACGGAAATAATCACAATTACCGTGAGTCACACTAGAGGTAGGAAAAGGTATAAGTATCAAGCACTGAAGAGTCAATCCAGACGAAACCAACAGTGACCCACAAGTCAAGTTGTCTACTTCGTGATACTCTTCAGGAATTCTAACAATTTTCTTCCTCCCCCCCGGTCATATTAGAAGTTATGTTATTTGGTATAGAGTAAATTTTGCCGAGATGTGAGGGCAACCGTCTTGTAGAGCGTAGTTGTTTCCATAGTTATGTATTCAGCCGGAATAAGCTTCTCATCATAGCTCCTGCTATATCAAAAATTGTGGCTGGAGACACTTGGCTACAGAGGTGTTCGTTAGCCCATCCTTTTTTGTTAATAGGTACTAGAGGGTAGGTCCGGAATCATATGTTGTGACGTTCGCCGCCGCAGTCAGAGGGTCTTGGCATTTTTAGTGCTTAGTTAGCAGCTTGGAGAATGTTACAACAAGTCGGTTCCATGTTGCCGGCACCATTTACTGAGGCTGCGAATGCATGAATTCATGCACATATATGGAGGTGCGGAACAAAAGTCTTTTCCCCTTTCTTCTTTAGGATAACCCTGCATATGCATGCATATGCATATCAGTTCGGATTCGGGTCGGCTAACTACGATATATGACAATGCTCTCGCCCTCCGCCCACCTCATACACCCGTCCCACTTCACCCCCTCCCAACTCGCACCGAGTGTTAATAGGGGCATGAAGTGCACCTTGTATGTCCGAGGCCCTGGTTTCCTCCCACGCTTCTGAACACCATCTTTGGGGGCTTTCTTTTTTTGGCCTTTAGGACTAGCTAAAATCATGATATCAATCGGATCAATAGGGGTATTCAAACCTGATTTTTTAATTCAAAGAAATCGGTCAGAATATCATTTATTTAAAAGCAGTTCAGATCGGTTTGAATAGTCTAGGCGCCTTAAAAAGTTAACGAGAATTCCTCATTAAAATCGTTAGACATGGCATTTAAACAACCGTTTAGGGGTGCTTTTAAATGATACTCGTTATGATGCAAGTTGCTCCGGGTGATGCCAAGTGGGGGTGAGGTGGGTGACGCTCAAGTGATGTGACAATCATATGTTGTCATATGATGTCGGGTAGTATCACTTACTGCGTAACGATCGACAACTACGTGACGATCGATATAGGCTCCTCAGCCACATGCAGTAACATTCTAATATCTCCATTAATATATCCAATATCAATGTAGTAAGAACAATAAATATAGGATAAAAACACTCGAAAAACCCAAATTTAATATCTCCAACCCACTCCGATCTACCCTGAACCTTCTATAGTACCTAAACCCTCCGTATGACCACCCCTCTAGCATAACCACCTACTCCACACCCCCCACGCCGCCCAGAACAACTACTCTAGCAGCCATAGGTTCCTCAGAGGTCCACTCTGTAAGCCATATTAGTATAGACTCAAGCTGCTCACTGTATATAGAACTAGACGTACTATAAACTGTATTCTCTATATAACCTATATAACTTTTGCAAGCTAGTATCGTTCTGCCACAAGCCATAGTCATAGTCAATGTGCGCTCCCTAGAGTCACGTCCATAGTCATAGTTCTATGTCCACACTCTTGCCGTTACAATAAGCCAGTAAAGCACAGGGTTCGAAGGTTTGCACTAGTCTTATGCCAAGACCCTCCTGCCAAGAGTGGGTGCAGCTCTGCTTACCTCACATCAACCCACGTGCGCGTCAGCTGACCACCAAGATGACGCGAGACAGCATTTAAAATTGCCCGTTTAAACGACACTAAAACGCCCTAGTTTAAATGGTCGAAAATGGGGGTATTCAAACCTGAAATTATTCTGACCGATCAGAAAGTCGTTTAGGTTTTTGAATTAAAAAATCAGGTTTGAATACTCCTAATACTAACAATTTGGTCAGTCTCCTGCATATGCCTCCATTCATCAGTGTTAAGATCCTCCAGATCGACAACTTCTTGAATACCAATAATAGACTTAAGATATGCAATATACTTAGCTGGCAATCCAACCATAGCGCATTGAAAAAGCGACCATGCATTCTTGTAGATCTTGTTAGTCTCCTGAATATGGAGCTGCTGCTTACGGTGGATTGCAATCCAGTACTCTTTATCTCTTTTTACAAGAGGGTGTCCTTCAGAATATTCATTTCCACCCTCGAGTCTAATGACCTCTTGGATATGGTAGGGAATGCGTTCAATCCATCGCTGAATCCTCCATTGTTCAAGGTCATGCCATGCATTCTTCCATGCTTGCTCAGCTGCCATGCGGAAAGTGAGAGGTCCCTATTTCAGTTATTAGCAATTGGGGTGTTCAGGGGATTGGGGTGTTTGGGGGATTAGGGTGTTCGGGGGATTGGGGTGTTCGGGGGATTGAAATTTACCTTTTTCGTAGTTATGCGCTTGAAATATGCCCAGCAAATCTCAATCATATTCAGATCAGGTGAGTTCCCTGGCCAGATAAGTCGTTGTATACTAGCAGCGTCAAAGTATGGCTGCTAATGTGGAGATGCATGAGATGGGGCCTTGTCTTCCATGACAATAACATTTGGGACACCGGCATACTTGAGAGCATCAGTAAAAGGCAGAAGCTTCTGTAAAAGAATACAGTTGAAATATCGATACCAATCAATATCATGTTTAGAGGTTCGGACAAATGCCCCATTGTCTACAGTGAACCTCCACTGTGGCTTTTGAACAGGCTTGGTACCTCTAAGTGCTATTTTTTTGTCCCATTCAGCCTTCACCTCTTGCTCAATAGCACTGTTCATACAGGTGATATCCTCGTTGGCAGTTCTCTTCTCCTCAGCAGTTTCAGTCTTCCAAATATGGCAGGGCCCTTTGAAGTCATAGGTAAAACAGCCCCAGAACATGAATTCCGAGTACCCCTTCCATCTCTCTCTAATGCAGGATTTAACACACCGCTTATTGGGATGTCGCCATACTTGATAACTACCCTGCCGATGGCCTAACAGGATAGAAGTCTCATCAGTCCATATTACAGACTTCCAATCTTCAAGTGTCCAATGTTAATGTTGTTTAGCAAAGATATACCTAGCCACCTTCATATCTTTGGTGAGGCCGGGTTTTCTTATGGGCTTTATTTTATGGAATTTTTTTTTGTGGAGAATTTGGAATATGCTTTGAGATGAGATACTAAACTGCAAGCCAAGCTAGACAAGTGTCTTCTCCCGACCATACTAATCTTTAGTAACTGCATCCACAATAGCCTGCTCTACTATGGGAGTGATCTTTTTTTCCTCCCATAGCGATCCCTATTCTGGACATACTCTATTTTTAATAAGGTGCCAGGTTTCCACCCCCTTTACTGTGCTTCATTATAGAGATTCCGGACATGTCTTAGAGTTATTCCAGTTTGCTGCTGAATAATAGCCAGAGCCTCTCCCATAGATCGCAAGATCACTGCCTGAGCTCGAGACACAATATCAAACATCCCAATTCGGGGGTGTTGGGGGATGCTCGATTGGCAGGTTCGGGAGGTGCTCGATTGGTAGGTTCGGGAGGTGCTCGATTGGCAGGTTCAGAAGGTGCTCGATTGGTAGGTTGTAGGGTGCTTGATTGGCAGGTTTAGGGGGTATGCAACTGGAGAGTTGATATCTAGGAAATTGAGGTTAATATAAGCAATTTAAAAGGGTGAAGAAGGGCAATATACTTGATGAATTAGATATTAGGGAAGTGTGAATGCCTATGCATATGCCAAGTATCCATGCATGCATTATCCTGCATATTCAACTCCCAGATAGGAAAGGGGAAAAGACTTTTGTTCCGCGCCTCCGTACTGAGGCTGCGAATGCAGGAATTCATACATATATATTGAGGCCGCAAATGCGTGAATTCATACATATTTAGAGAGGCCACGATTGCGTGAATTCATACATATTTAGAGAGGCCGCGAATGCATGAATTCATACATACATATATACTGAGGCCGCGAATGCGTGAATTCATGCATATATACTGAGGCCGCGAATGCATGAATTCATACATATATACTGAGGCCACGAATGCATGAATTCATACATATATAGAGGCCGCGAATGTATGAATTCATACATATATAGAGGCCGCGAATGTATGAATAGCAGGGGACACAGCCTTACTGATAGGAAGCACGGGATGCAACCTAGCTGACAGGAAGCATGAGACGCAGAAAAATACCACCAACTAAATGATAGGAAGCCACATGACGCACATGAAGATGTCGCGCGTCCTGAGGCAAATTTTTTTTTGCTGATGGTGGCCATTCACGCTGGCTATCAAAACAAGTAAACTTTACTCTTTAGTACACGAAGAAGAAGAATAACGTGTGTAAGTGTATTAATGAGGAGGTCTCTGTCTATCATAGCAACTGCATTTGCCTTATACAGCAGTTCATGCAATATTTTAATCATGGCTCATAACTACCTAGTTGGCCTAGCATACAATATCTATCTAGGTATGTGGATTTTCATCCATAAATGGCTCCTGAAAGGCTTTCGAGGCTGTTTTGTGCTGGTCTGGCTCATTCCTTATATATAGCTGCTTTAGGTTCCGCTAAATAGCTACAATATCCTATTTCTACTATAGGATATAGAGCTCAAGATATCATTTGCATACATCTATATCATATCTCTAGCTATTTCAATATCTCCGAACTATTTTAGGTGAAGTGTACCTTTATTGACCTCATATCTACTCCCGCCGTTGTCATGTTGCCAGAGGCATACTATTCTCGCAGCCAGGTTGCTCAGTTATCTAATCAATAGTACGGAGTAAATGGACCTAAGATACCCGGCCTACGGGATAACAGAATGCACAGGGTATAGTGAGTGTAGGAGTGGTACAGAATGAGTGGTGAAGAGGCTGCAGAAGATATAAAAGGTCAAGAAGGATCAGAATACTGAAAAACCGGCGGACATAGTCCAAAAGCTCGAAATGGCTGAATTATGTATGTTAGGTGCCGAAAAATAATGACTTTTTATATAGCACATGCCGATATATTGTATCCTAACATAAATATAGATGCTAAGTTAAGGTGCTGGCACTATGTAGGCTTGTTAGTTCATTATATCTGTGGGTGAAGGGGTCACACTGAGGAGGGGGAGGCAATTTCATCCTTTTCGAGGTGGATTGGTGCATATGATAGTTATTCAACTACCTAGTGTGCGCATATTGTAGAGCATATTCAAGAGTGTCAGGAAACAATTTGCCCGGTCTGTAGAGGATGTCTAGCCAGCGTAGTATCTCGGGATATGTGTCATGGCAGGGGTAGTTAAAGGTGTTGACAGATGAAGAGTCTCGGAAGAGGACGGTCAAAGCCCGGCAGACGCCCCCTTCCAACGCTCGGAGAGCTGTGCGTGAAAGTTGTGAATTCATTCATTTCATTCATGAGATCCAGAACAATCCCGAAGGCAGATGAACTTACAATAACAGAACTACCCATCCCACCCTCAATGGGCGACGGCTTATCCTTCCTGAACGGTCATCCCCTCACGCTGGAAGTCTGGCTATCTGCACCGAAGGGAAACACACCGACGGTAATGGGCTGCGGAGACACAGGCGGACAATGCCTTATCTGCCTAGAGGTACTGAAATCTAGGGCCCCGGATGTGAAGACCAACCAAAATCTGAAACACACACCATGCTTTGGAGGAGTAGGAGGAGGACTGGCCCCCACCCTCGGTTTGCCATGATACCAATCTTTGTTCCAGACGCTGCTGCACTAAAAGGTGATACGGCACACGGAAAGGTCATAAAGATAACGGTAGAATTCCAAGTGGTGAAGGAACTCGGCTGTAATTTCCTGATCGGCAGGAACACTACGAGGGCCTATGCCATGAAAGTAAGGGCGTTGTTAAGATAGGAAAGGTGGAAGTACCAATAGCGGACCACTACTCAAAGGACATGCGTATGACTCTGAATAATACCGTGCTCTTGAAAAAAGACATCGTGATTCCCCATATCCGTGACTATATCATTGAAATTCCCAGATCGCCAAACTCTCCTGTTCGCACCCAGATCTTTCGTAGATGTCTCAAAAGAGCTGCATGGACATATCCCTGCAACTCTCATATATAGGGACATACCTGTTCTAACATTCTCAAATATGTACGACTCCCCGATGAAACTCAAAAAGGGAGAAATAAAATAACATACTTCGCAACCACCTCAGTTATCCAAAACCATTGGGACATTACAGCCACATCGGGTACCGGTATTGAAAAGTTACTGAGAGAGTAGTATCGCTGGGTATTGGAGGTTATTTGGATCAAGTTTCCCTAAACAAACTTTTAAGTCAAACTTCAGTAACAAGCGCAGACTTCGACATCGAGCGATATTTCCCTCCTATCACGCATGAATTGCCACTGACTTTATAGAACATGTTTGAGATACAGTAGTCTAGTTGGCACAACACTTGTGGAGGGTTGTGCCAACCAGAAACCACTGCTGGGCGTGATTTTATGCTAATGCCCCCTTTTTATGCGGGAAAACCGTTCATCTCCGTACACGCGTCCTATGGTATTTATGCACCACCCCACCTCACCGCACAGAGCATACCCTACCAAGCATACCCTAGCCGGCATATCCAGCATACCCGACATACATACTCTAAACACCTCCTTTCTCTACGCGAAAGTAGGCTTGTGCTTCTAGGGAGGCTCCGCTAAATCTATTCATGCACGCGCTCCTACAGTTATACCATACCCTAGACTTCATGCGCTTCCGTAGACCTGTTCACATAGCTAATGTACCATGTATGATTGTTCTATTGCTCTATACACCGCTAGATGGAGGCATGTTTTAAATTACGTGCTCCTATAGCCATATCTTGTTTTGATGCACTTCCGTAGCTATAGTTGCGCTTCAGGGTAATCTTCTCTCAAGTCAGGCCAACCCCTGCTCATTGGTCTTTGCTCATGATCAAGCATAGGTGGTAATTGTATTCCCACAGGTACATTGCCTATTATAGTAGAATATACATAGAATCAAATTATACATATATAGACCAAACAAGAGGTAATCCTAATAAGTACTTTTCTGTTAGCTAATAAATAATGTATATTTTTTCTGTCTTTTGTATGGAACTCAATTTGTATGCTTGAAGGATGTTAATACACAGAGTATGGTATTATGACATAACGCGATTGTGATCTTGTTATGATATTCCACAAATCAACGCCATGTATAGCATTATTCTGACCCACAAACAGTCCGATACTATGCTCTACATTCATTCAGACATATAATAATTAACTATAGCAGACGCTGTGGGAGCAACTACGAAATAAATACGGTAAAGGCATAACTGGATTACCCTTTTTTTTTTTTTTTTTTGAATCTGTACGTCTGTGGAGCCTAAGGCTATGAGACGGCCCCGTTCCCTTGTCTTAAAAGACTTGGTACATCCACGGGACAACGGATTGCATGAACGCCCAGCCCCCCGAGCCTAGGAAAAAACAGCCAGAAAACAGACCCCTTCTTCCCCCGCCACGCCCCCTAACAGCCCGTCCCCTGTAAAATGAATCATCCTCCACCACGCCCCTTCCCGGCCCGTCCCCTGTAAAATGAATCATCCTCCATCACGCCCCTTCCCGGCCCTCCCCTCTCGAAGGGGACTCCTATTTCAGGTCTAGGTGGGAAAAAAAAAGTCTCCACCAGGTCAATGGTAGTTTCCTTCCCCCCATCCTTCACCTTCTTAAGCCATCTCCCTCGCTCGTCCATTTCTCCCTAGGAGCCCCATCTCCTGCCGACCTCCTCCCCTCGTGGGCATGCCAGGGCTACATGTCCCCCTGTCTCCTGACCCTGTCCGCAAAATCGGCACGTGGGATCTACTGTATCATCCAGCTTCGCGCGCCAGGACTGAAGGTTTCCCTTCCCTGTACGGCATTGGACGTAGTTCACCCGTGCCTTCCTGCCCCATCTGACCACCCTTCCCATCCCTGTACCCATCACCATTCTTTCCCTTTCCCTCATCCTTCTCCATTCCTGTCTTAGACCTCCTTCCGTAATTAAAGGGTGCTCAGGGAAGCCTCCCTCTGCCCCCTCCTTCGCCAGAGAATCTGCGGCCTCATTGCCCTCAATCCCAGCGTGGGCCTTGACCCATCCCAGCCTTACCGCCCCTGCCCCTACCCTTCTCTGCCTCCGTCTGACTAGATCTACCACCTCCCTCAGGTCAGCAGTTCTAGCTCTCCCCTTTCTGCCTGCCTCCTGGATCGCTACCAAGGCAGCCTGGGAGTCCGATAGCATCAGCACTTTCCACTCCCTATCAGCCTCCTTTAAGGCCCTATTGATCCCCACCACCTCCCCATCCCATACCGTGGCTAACCTCCCGATGCCTACCTTCCCCCTCACCTTGCCTCCCGCTGAGCACCATCCCCCCCCAACTCGGCCTTGTAAGCTCATGCTTCCGTCCGTGTAAATGACTACTGAATCCTCCTTGACTGCCTCGATTGCTGCCTGCCATTCTTCTGGCTTGGCTTCTCTTGTCAGGTGTAAGTCAATAATAGGGATCTGAGTCTTCTCTGCTCTCCCACCTATGCTCAGCTTCTCGTCCCCCTCCTCCATTAACACCCCAGCCTTGCTCCGAATAGCTGTCATAACTGAGGTGAAGCCGTCTGTGATGGGGAAGGGCTCAGTAAAGTCATCCCAAGCTCTCCCCTCTTCCATGTTCCTCCCTCTCCTTCCCCCTCCCAGCCAAAGGTCGCCCAGTGCCTTGGGATCCCGCATCATTTTGCCCATTAACCTAGCCTGGGCTGCATCCATAGCCATCCTGGGCGACTCCACTCCCGCGATCTGGCTCACCAAGTTACGCCTTGACCCATGGGTTGCATTCACGCACTTTTTTAGGGCCTGGTACTGGAGTTTCTCGAACTCCTCCTCCCAGTCCCTCTGCCCTCTCCACCCAAGCTCTACACCCCATAAGGCAACTGCCCGAATCATTCCTATGTAGGCCGCCCGCCAGCTGCTGGCGCTCAGCCCCCAATTGGAGTTGCCCAACCCATTCAGCTGTCCCAACAGCTTGCAGGCTTTGGCAATCCGGCTCTTCCAATGCTCTTTAAACGTCAGGCTCTCATCCATGAGAAAGCCTACCCATTTGACTGTCTTGACCTCTTTATCTTTTCGCCTCCTCTTCTTCCTTAGTACCAACTCCTCGTGTTTACTGTCCTCTAGAGGTAGATAGTTCTCCTCAGCTACCCGGTTTACTACCTGATCCGCTGTTTCTAGCCAGGCAGCCATATCTACGTCTATGAAATCCCAGACGCATATGTTTAGGTGTAGATCATCCACATAGGAAGGGAGTTCCATGTCCGCTTCCATCCCTAGCTGGCTTGCCAGTTCCTACTCCATTCTCCCGATAATGGGTGTCATCCATATCAGGAAAATCACCGGGGATAGGGGTAACCCCTGGGGAGCCCCTTGGTTTGTCTTGCCTTTTCCCCTTACTACCCCATCCCATTCTAACTCGAATTCCCTGGCTCGGAAGAACTCCCTAACCCATGGGATCCATCTCCTCCCCTTCGTGGACTTCTTCAGTTCTCTCACCACGTCTTTCTCCCTCACATTCTGGAATCCCCCCTTGACATCCCAGAACGCCCAGCCAACTGCTCCCCCCCCAGCCAGACATCTTTGAGCTCTCGTTACTGTCCTCAGGGCTGCCTCCGTAGCCGACCTGCCCCTTACCGATCCGAACTGGTGCCTGTGAAGTAACCCGGCCTCCTGCAGTCTATCGGCCACTACCTTTTCCCCTAATTTCCCGACGCAGTTAATTAGGTTTATGGGCCTCCACCCCTTAGTCATCTCATGGTCCTTCCCTAGTTTAGGTATCATCACCACTTTACTAAATTGCCAATCTCTAGGGATCCTGCCCTTCTCCAGGTTGTGCGCTATTTCCCAAATCAACTCTTCACCTAGCTTGGTTTTCAGAACCGTCTTGATAAACCTATAGCTTATGCCATCAGGGCCTGGGGCCGAGCCATTGCGAGTCCCCTGTAATACCTTTCTTACTGCCCTCCCCCAGCCTTCTATCGCCTTGGCCTCCCTCTCATCTAGATGTGTCCTTCCTCCTTCGTTTTCCTCCTCGCTCTCCTCCTCTTTCCCCTCCTCTTCTAACTTTCTTCCGTCCTCCTTCCAGCTAAAGTGGTCTCTAATCAACCCTTTGGCTTTATCATTATCATCTAGCAGGGGTCTTCCTTCTGCATCTGCTAGCCCTTTCATATGCTGTCTTAGGTGCCATGGGTCCTTCGCCCATTTTACTATATCCCATGGGTCCTTGGCTCCTTTCTCCTCACAGAAGGCTTGCCAGCATTCTCTCTTCTTTTGCCTGATCATTCCCCTGAGTTTCTCCTTCTGTGCTTTCCATCTTCTAGCCCTAGCCTCCTGTGTGAGCTCCTCGCCCAAGTTCTCCCTCCTGCTTCTCCTAGTAATCCGTAGCTGGGTGGAAAGTTCCTCGTCCTACCAGCATTTCGACCATCCTATAATCTTCAGTTTCTTGGAGCACTCTGCTCTCAGAGCCTGCAATTTTTTGTATGGAGTATCGCCTTGGAGGCCTCTATACTACCTTTCCTCACTCTCTTTCCCTTCCTTCTCTAGGCTTTCAACTATCTTCTCTAGCCTCCCCCAGTCAACTACCTCTTTTTCCTCTGACCCTTGTTCGACCTCCTCCTCCTCGCATTCGATTTCTGCCTTGATTGCCCAATGGTCTGAACTCAGCTTTTCCCTCCTCATGCCTTCCCAGCTTGCCTCCCCTCTACTCAGAAAAAGGTCGATTCTGCTTCTTTCCAGATTTTCCCCCCTTTTTCTCTCCCAGGTCCACCCCACATCCCCATCTACTACTTCTATGCCTGTCCCCTCTATCCATTCCGCCATAGTCCTCCCTCTGCTGTCTGTCCTACAGCCTGCATCCCACAGTTCATCATGTGCATTCCAGTCCCCGACTACCCCTCCCTTCGGTCCCATCTTACTACCAATTGAACCCAGCCATGCCTTCCACCGCTCCCCATGCTACTTCCCGCTAGCATACACGCCCCCTACTAGCCTCTTCCCTACCATTACGAAAACTGCATTATCCTCTTCACTCTTTACCTTAACCCTACCATTCCATCTCTTATCCCAATAGACCAATACCCTTCTCCCCAACTTGACCTCTGATCCTAGTGTGAATGTTGGGTGGCTTTGCGTCCCTTTCCCCTTCTTATCAATCCAGGCCTCTCCTATAAAAGCTAAAACTACTCCTTCTTCCCGACACCATTCCAGAAACGCATGGGCATTTACACTGCTCCCTGCTACATTCTGGTATGCAACCTGGATGCCCTTACAAGCGGGCGTCCGCCGTAGCGGACCCCCCCCCCTCTTCCTCTGCTCCTCGCTCGGCGCCCTCCCTCCCCCTCTTTCTTGTACTGAGAGTCACCGCCAGGTCCTCTGCCTTTCCCTTTTTTCCGACCACCTTCTCGAAGCCTTCTTTATCTATCTTTTTTCCCCTCCTGTCAAGGGCTACCCTGCCCCTGGCTATACAGTCCCGCCTGACGTGGCCCCACCCCTGGCAACTGTAGCACTGCACCGGTTGTAACCGGTTATTTTGCCCGGACTGGCTGTTTTGCCGGCCATACTGGCCGTTTTGCCATCCATACTGGCTATTCTGCTGATACTGGCTGTTTTGCTGATGGGGAGGTCCCCAGCCTCTTGGGCCCTTTGGTATCTCCGTTTTCTTTTTCCCGGCCTCTTGCACTGCCCCTCCTTGTTCAAAAAAAGCTACCTTCCTCCTCTTACCATCCCCCATAATCCCCGCCTTTACCAACCTGATGGCCTCTGTTGCGTCTGCTGCATCAAAAGTAAACCCTGTTACCCTAGCACCCTCCCAGGCCTTAGGCATTCTCTTTCCTCCTACCATATCCTTGTTCTCCTCTCTGAGCTTTAAAGCTAAGGATTTCCTATCCCTTGCTACTACCATTGGAGCTGTAGGGACAATCATCTTGACGGATGAGCCCTCCCCAACCCAGACGTTTAGCATCTCCTCCGTTCGGCCAAACGTCTGAACCAGCATCCTTCCTACTTCTCATGCTACCTTGAGAGGGTCCATCTCCTGAGCCACCTTACTTACTGACCAGATCGACTCATCTGCAAATTCCCCCGTGCCTGCCTTCGCTGTAACTGCCCAGGCTGTGTGGTCTACAGTGATCCCAATGGTTCTCAGCGATAGGTTTACCTTCGCCACCGCAGTTTCCAACTCGGCCTTGCCTTTCGAGTCTATATTCTGCTTATGTCCCACTACCACCTCCACTGTTTTTAAGATCTCCCCATTAACCACCTGTCTAGACCTTCCCACCCTGGTCTCCAATGGTTGTCTAGTCTCCTTCTCTATCCTCTCTTTCATGGCTTTAGCCTCCTTCATTTTCTGCCCTAGGCTTATCAGTTCATCTTCATCAAGTTTTGACCTATTCTTCTTGGCTAACTCCTCCAGAGTTCCCTCGCATGCGTCCCATGCCTTCTGCTGGCTGTCTCGGACTGCCTTGGCCTGTGCTGCTACCCTAACTGCCTCCTCCTGAGCCTTAAGTTCCTCTTTTCTCTCAGCCTCAGCTTCTCTTCTCCTCGCCTCAATTTTTTTGACCTCCTTTTCCTTCCTCTTTTCCTCCTCCACTCTCCCTTTTCTTGCGTTGATGGTCCTCTGCACCTTTACCTGTTCCTCCACTGTTCCGGCTCCCATTGCAACTGCTAGTAACGCCAGTTGTTCTCTAACCTCCTTAAGTTCCCTTTCCAGCCCCCTAAGGACCCCTGGTCTGACCTCCGACACCTGTCTCCAGCAGCGTTCTGCCTCAGATACTGCTAGGGCATTATCAAGCTTACCTCTCGCTATCTCATATGCGGTGAGGGCCTTCCAGCCCCCCTCCCCTCCACTGTCCCATCTATACACCACCCCCCTCAATACTCTCCCCCCCTGATATTATTAGGTTCCTGGCGACGCTACCCTGCTGCTTCGACCTCCAAGACCTCTCCTCCTTTCTCAGCCCCGCTAGTTCCTCCAGGACCTTAGCGTTTTCTCTAATGGACTCCACCACCTCCAGCTCAGTTCTCGGCTCGTGGATCCTTTTCCACGAGTTCCGTTTATCTTCTGTCCCCTCATCCTCGCCTTCCATATCTTCATCTTCCTCATCCTTGCTATGTCCCTGTCCCTCTAACAATCCCTTAGTCAGCTCCTCAGCCTCCTCTTCCGATAAGCTTTTGACTGCATGTGTGCTATCTTCTAGGGTCAGGAGGCCTGCCGTCCCCCTATCCATGTCCTCTGCCCAGTCCAAGGTTGCTTGTGGCTTCTCCGTCAACCAATCTTCCTGGCTCTCTTTCAGGTTCCAGGCTGGTGGAGTTACCCCAAAGACATTTGCCCTGATGTCCTCCAAATCCCGTGGTACTGCTGGCTCAACCGAATCTACGCCCAGCTCCTTCTCTAGCACCTCTAAGGGTCTCGCCTCCCCTATCCTGCGCTTCTTACCTTTCTTTCTCATGACCTCATCTTCAGACTCTCCCTCTTCCTCTCCGACCTCCCCTAACCTGCCCACCCACCCTGCCGGCTGCCCCTTAATAGCTCCCTTCTTACTTATTGGGGTCATCAAGGTCCAATGGTGTGCCATCCCAAAGATTGCTTCCCCGGATACCCTAGCTGGCCTGACCGTGATACTCTCCAGCATCCCGTCCTCCTGGACCGCCGTTTGATAGTCTACCTCATATCCTTCAAGCTGGCCGTTGGCTGCACCGTCCTGGATAGCAATTCCCTTGGACAGAATCCCAACCGCCCTTTCTGCCGAGGGCCCGTCCGTAACCCTAATTATCTCTTCCTCTCCCCTGAGATCTCTCTCGACCTGAGAAATGTGTCTGCACCAGTCCCCCTCCCCCTGCCAGCCCTCCCTTGCCCGTTCCGTGTTGGCCATGGCCAGATCAAGGGCTTCCGCTCCTCTGTCTCCGAACTCCGGTACTCCTGCCCAGCTGGTCACCTCTTCTAGTACGTACTGCCTCCTCCCCTTCTTCCCCTCCTCGCTGCCAAATTCAAGGAGCAGCTTGCAGCTGCCCTTTCCCCAGTCCTTGATGGGGCCGTAGACGACACCCTTGGGGGGTGGAGCCATGGTCATAGAAACTATCCTGATGTCTAGTTACTTGTGCCTGAAAAATGAAGAAAAGCCCTAGTATGATAGTTGCCTGGGCAACAATCACCTCTAGCACGTGAGTGCCTTGTACCTGTTGACCCGCTGACTAGTAGCCCAGACCAACCTAGGTTGGGGTGGTTGCTACGTGTATTAGTCAAAGGGAAGCCCCGCACTTTGAGAACGATCGAGCTCGACCTCAGGGGGATTGTGTGATTCTTCTAAAAGGAACAGGAAAGTTGGATAGCCGTGCTCGTGCGAGCGTGCTAGACAACTTAAGCTTATCTGCGACGTCGGGGTCGTCCTGGATGTCGAGTTCGTCCAGTTGCTCGGTCCTTGAACGTTGATGTCGGTGTCTGATCGAGAGTACATGAAACTGGATTACCCTGAAGCTATGGAAGCATATCAAGCCAAGGTATAGAAATAGGAGCACGTAATTTATAGCATGCCTCCATATCAGAGCGTATGAGCAGTTGTACTTTATGACTAGAGCCTTAGTATATACAGTATGAGAACAGGTCTACAGAAGCGCGAGAGGTCTAGGTACCGGTAACAGCGCGTAATGTAAAGCACAGGAGCGTGTATAGCGATAGGTATATTCAGCGGAGCCTTCCCGGAAGCTCAAGTGTACTATACGATAACTGGAAAATATTGCATCGCGTAAAGAAAGGAATGCACAGGGTATGCTGGGTATGCTAGGTATGCTGGGTATGCTAGGTTTGGTATGCTTGGTATGCTGCTGCGCGTGGTGGTTGGGTGAATTGTAGTGTCATTAACGCGGGTATTTGGTTGTGTTGGTGAGAAAGGTTTAGTGAAGTCTGGTTGGGTTTAGTGCTGCTTTAGTGTTGTTGGATGGATGAGAGTCTGCATGACGTCTATTCCAAAGGTTTTCCCTTTAATCAACTCTTAGGTAATTGGTAAAGGGACTCAAGAGTCCCAACGAGATAATTGAAATTAAATTAGCACTGTAGTCAACATCACGACACAACATCACGATATCACAACATTGCCCAATATTGCAGCATCAACTATCAATGACATCTGAAAAGCCAAAGCCCACTCGAATTCGAAATTGGACAAAGGAAGAAGTAGAGCAACGGATGGAAGAAAACCAGCAGAGTCTACATGGAAAACTATCAGCGTATAAAGATGTAAAAGAGAAAGTTTGCGTGTCAATATCTTTCTATAAACACCCAACGCCTCGTCCAACAGCTCTAATATCATGTCATCTCCCGGAAGCTCCTTCTGCACCTCTATGAGAAGCTCTATGATCCCCCAAATGTGGTTTATCAATACTCTCCGCTGAGTGAATTGTGGCATACAGAGGACTCTCGATACAAGCATATCGTTCAAACCAGGAGAAGTATGCTTGTAACCAATATATGCTTATAGCAAGAGAAAATAGGTAACTATAAAATGAAGTTAACTACCGCTAGGAAATGTTGTGGAATAGGCTTATGAATCCAAGCAGAGCATATAACAAGAAATATCCAAACGAGAGTTGCCTTGCCTCCAGCAATATTGCCTTGCATTGCCTTGCCTTCAAGAAGATGCTGAAGCATGTTTTATATTTCTTGATTTTTGCTCTTCGTTAATATTTTTGGCTTGCCTGCTGGTGTGGCGATACTTTCACTCCTATTTTTGGTTTGTTTATTTGTTACTGCAGTCATTGTTTTGTATGCAATATACATACATTGAACATATCCATGACATTGGTGTCAGAGAATGTATTGCTAGTTAGGCTCGGAAAGACATTCGTATTGTGTATTGCTACCTAATACATTCTTTAATTATGCATATTGCTGGCTTGGGCATCCAGCTCATTCCCCGATTATGCGTATTGCTGGCTAGAGCGTGCAGTATATTCCCTTCCCCAATTATGCATAATACTGGCTAGGGTGTCCAGTGCATTCCCCGATTATGCGTATTGCTAGCTAGGCTTGTATAAGACATTTTGCTGGCTAGGGTGTCCAGCGCATTCTCCAATTATGCGTAATGCTGGCTAGGGCATCCAGCACATTCCCCAATTAAGTTATATGTATTGCCTCTACTAAGGAAAGCTTCATAAGAAGTCTAGATATCGACAACTTCTTTACTTACAGTAGATCCCCAGTCTATATTTACCCCTACCTATTATGTCTACCTCTATTTTTCCTGATGGTACCAAGGAAGCATTCCAGGCTTGGATGCAGTCCGATGAATACTCAACCATGCTCGTTTCTATATCAACAAATATAATGATTATATATCTATTCTAACCTCCTCTACTTCCGAGCAATTTATATAAGACTGTTCCAATTGCTTATATAGGCTGCTTCCGAGCAATTCAGCTACTTCCGAGCAATTCAGCTGCTTTCGAGCAATTCAGCTGCTTCCGAGCAATTCATATAAGCCCGCTCCTAATAGCTCGCATAAGCTGATTACCAAAAGCTCATATAAGCCTCTTCCCAATGGCTTCTATAATAAATAAGCCTGCCCCTTCTACTGACTATATTTGCTGGTGTTTAAGTTTAATAGAAAAAAATAGAAAAGAACTTTTATTTTAAATTTAAAAAACGAGTTGCCCCAGTCCACTATGCTCCGAGCGCCATCACACTACTTCTTAGGTCGCCCTCGTTGTAGACTTGTGATTTGGTGGAGATATAGTGAACTGGAGCATTAAGGAATGGATACCCGACAACCCTGCTCCCTCGTCCTTTCCAATGATATTAAGGCAATTAACTTTTTGCCTCCACTGGGATTCGAACTTGGGCCCTCAATAAGTAACCATGACCGTAAAGTAAAGAACTTACCACTGCGCCATGCCTACCGTCAGTTTCAACATCATACAGCTAAATTCTGCTGTTGAATCGGCTTATATTAGTATTACAGAGGGGGCCTTGATTTCTGTTATATTATGTTGCATTTTATTTATTTATTTGTATGTTATATTTTCTACCTCTGCTTGTTGTTTCGCTTGGTTATTTCGCTAGGTTGTTTCGCTAGGTTGTTTCGCTTGGGTTTTCGCTCACATAGATAGTTCTGTATGCAATAATTATGCTAGAAAATTATTCCACTGCTGGGTGGGACGGTCACTGTGCCAAAGCTGGGTGGGTCGTCCCACCCAGCTATAGCGTCCCACAGGTGGGCGGGACGCACCGCTCTATGGGATAGAACACGTCAAACCTCCTCCAGTGTCTTGATTTTCATCAACAGTACTTCTAAACTCGATTGGCCCATCTTAGGTGGCTAAATCCTCCTCATAGTCAAAATCGGTTACCGCAAAAACTCAGAAGTAAGACCCCTCTCAAACTAATGTCGGTTGCTAGTCTAATACTTAGCTAATTCTACTTAAACCCGCATGCTGTTGCATGGTCTACCGTCTCACTGGTTGCAGCGATGTCAGTTGCAGCGATCTCAAATTCCAGTGTATCTTCCTCTTCCATGGTATCCAATTCCGTAATTTTGAAGTCTGGAAGCCCCCGAATTTGAAGTTTATGATCTTGACTGCCATCGGGAGGTAAAGATATACCGGTTTGCTCAAAAGCCTTAATTATACTCGCTTGTTTCTCCTGATGTAGCCACTCCCAGGCCCGTGCTACAGCATGCGTGATTGCAATCCGCCACATGCCTATGCTGTCTTCCTCCTCTTCTCGTTCCTCAAGAACCTGCTCTAAATCAAAATAGAGGCCTTACCTTCAGTCTGTAATCTCTGCTGAGTTGGCGCAATATAAATTGCAGCCAATTATAAAGTGTAAATATAAATTTTGATAGGATATATTGCTGTCAGATATACATAGAATTATAGCCATGTTCTATGGTGTAGTGGAAGACTTGCAGTGTGCTCTTCGGTGAACCTAATAAAAATTTGTTGTAGAATTAAAATCGATCGGAAGGCTTGGCAGACAACACTAGCCTCGTAGTAACCAGTCTGTTGTCTCTCGGGATTTGCGACGTCACGAACGCAATATATTAACCTGGGTACGAGGCTAGAAATTATATGTGATCGGACATTGTCTCATCTACCGGTTGAAACTCCCCCATAACATGATTGTGACTAAAGAAAACGGTTGAGCTGCGCTCTCCCTCAAAAGGCATTATATGATGCCCTAACAAGGTGGAACGGAAAACCACCACATCCCCAGGCTTGAATACAAATCTCAAATTCAAGTCAGGAATAACCAGATTTGCACCAACAAAATCACCCCAACAGCACATAATAACCCAACCGTCTGCATAGTCAGAACAGTCTTTATGAGGCTCAGCAGCCAGGTTCCGAATCAAGACAATTCCTTGAAAACACGCTCGCCGGCTGGTTGTCCAGCCATGGAGCGGTGAATTTTCGGCTGCCTTTCTGTAGGTATGTGTTAGCCCTGTCATCCATGAAACGAATAAGAGTATAACATACTTGTACTCTTGTAGATAATGTAAATGTATTTCAGGGTCCACGGTCTGGAAAATCAGGGATGTCGCTTGGATCAGGGGTGCTATTTGGCGGTAAAACAGATGGGTAGCATTGTGTTTGGCACCGGTAGCCAGAATATCTCGAGATAATACTGGATCCTTCATACCTTTTTGCCCCTGTGCTACCCATCTGGCAAAATGATATACACCACATTTATCCTCCCCATATTTCTCAACAGCCTGTTGATAGTGATGATGTCTGACATCCGTTGGTTTGGGTTTTGGTGGCGGGTAAGCAGCAGCCAGATGGTGAATACTAGATTCAATTGAGGAAATCATCTGGCCCCCTATAGTACTTCCATATGGCATCATCAACCCATTTTTCCAATAAACCAAAACCAGCTTATCCCCAACCGACACTCGCAAGCTATCCTCAATCATTCTGCACCCATCCGCTATTTGACCTGCATGTTCCGGGGGTGTGATTGGGCCTTTCAAATCTTGGGCCGGAAACTCCTGTATTGGGATTTTTTTATAGGCCCTCCCGAGGCTGCTGTTTATTCGGTCTGCTTCGCTGTATTCCCAAACAGTTGGTCTAACATTGTTGAGAAACTCCCTACTGTTCATCCTTTTTTTCGGGTAGGGGCTTCAGTGGTTGATGAGAACATAGTTAGCACTGTAGGTGTTGGGATAAAAAGAATGAATACTTACAAGTTGTCAAAATGGACAAGCCGTAGACACCGTAGAAATCGTAGAAGTAGTACAAGTTGTACAAGGTGAATTACCTGTAAGTGATGCAAGTGACGAAGGATGCAGTGCCAGTAAGTATACAGGGCAAAAAGGTGTAGGCCAAGGTTACAATGTGTGAGCGCAGTGTTGAAGCTAGGGATAATGCGATAACGCCAGACAAGTGCATGGCCGGACGAGTTGATAGGGTCGGGTGTTCAGGATAAGGGCGGAGGATCTCCTTAAACTCTATTTTTGTATATAAAGAGGCAACAGCCCCGTCTCCTTCTGCTAGACAGACGAATAATATACTCTTCTCTCACACATACGGAAGAACGAATTCTTCATGGTAGCAACACCTCATTGACATACATGAGCGACACAGACTCGACACCTCAACCCATGGCAGACTCTATGTTCAAACCACCCAAGGTGGCTCGAGCACTCAAAGACCAGGACAACTACTACGCATGGGTGGCCAGCATGACACGAGTACTACTGGTAACAGGAATGGTACCACTGGTCACTGGTAATGAGACTGCCCGACCAACTACTGCAGCAGATGCTTGGGACATCAAGGCCGCCAAAGCCCTCATCACTATCATTGTGAACTGTGAGGAAGAACCCCAGTCCCTTATTGAAGCATGTGCTACCCCAGCCGAAGCATGGGACATTTTGAAGAAACACTATGAAGGACGAACTCGGACGCACCTATCTGCTCTCCTACTCAACATAACAGCTCTACGATTTGACGATAGAAAGACCACAATCACCAACCATATTACTACGTTCGAAGGCAAGTGGAATATGCTTCGACTCAATACTGCCAATGCAACAATAGGGACGGACTCGTTGGCTGCAGGAATCAAAACCTTCATTAATACAGATGCATGGAAGGCAGCGCGTGCAGTTTCGGAGCAGTTTAGTACCAGACTCTTGCAGATAAAAGTTATCACCGCCAAGAGTCTGGGACCGAGAACATGGATATATGTTTGTTGGCATGAGAACAATGTACTTAGGCACCTCAGGCAGGAGACTTGGCACAACCACTAAAGTACTGGGAACGGTCCAATCCTAGTCTGGAATATAGAACTATCTAGAAAGCTATATAATTCTTAACAGAGCTAGCTTACATATGAATCTTAGTCTTCTTGGGAATATAATAACTAAATGTAGTGATTTAGTAAGGGTATGAAAGATAAAAATACATTATTGCTAATGAATATAAATTGCACTCAGCAATAAAATATTATCATAATCCTCAAGACATCTTCTTCCAGCAGTTGTTTAGACACCTCCAATTGTTTTTTTATTTATTAATAGTCTAAACACCCAATTGACTGGAGGTCATGACGGGGTAATATTGCTAGATATCTCTATGGCAACGACCTCAACTTATTATTAGTGGTAGTCAAATGAGAAAATTTTTGTGATCAAATGCATAATTTTTGATCTTGGCCTTCACGATGATTGGCCCTTGGCGAACAACCCTGCTTTGCCAAGATCAATTTTTCTTGATATGCAGCACTTTCATCAATCGACTCTGGAGTCGATTGATGTTGATGGATAGATCAAAATTTTTTATTTACGGCTTAATCATCCATCGCAGTCATCACCACACCCAATCACATCACACCCCACCACACCGTACCCACCACAACCTCTATCCAAGCATGTCGCTAGTTACCGTACCACATCTTCATCCGCAACTTCATCAAAGCCAAAAGCTTGCTCGATGCATAAGATAATAGACTAAAATGGCCTCCTCTGGATAGCGTTCGATAATATCCTCTAAAATATCATTGCTTTTATGACGTCCTGCAGTGCCTTTCTTTACCTCTATCTATGAGGTATCGTTTCATGTTGGTGCTCTCCGAAGCTCTGATATGTTGAGTATCACGATTAACATCAATAACTTTTTTTCAAATTAAGCGGTCAAATGGGGCACCTCAATATGGTTTAGTCCGTACAGGGGAGCCTGGTCAATTTTACATATCAATAAGATAAAATTTTTCTCATTTGACTACCACTATTATGTTTTTTTTTTTTTAATAAAAATACTCATTATTCTTATGCGGCGCCGTAGAGGGCCATAAAGAGCTACCGGGAAACCCCTGTGGATTTAGGACATGGCAAGTTAATCTGCCAGGTCCGCCGCGAGAGCTAAATAACTACGTACAAAATGGAAGTCGTGAATGGGATTTCCCATGCTGTCATTAACCGGTAGTGCCGGATGAGCCCGAGGGCCCTGACTGGAGTCGTGCGTATGGTGCCTCTGTATGTTGTTCATACCGCCTCGCCATATTTTGACAAGCGTTAGTAGTATATTTTTGAAAACGTCGGAGTAGGTCTTCGCACTCTGGGAGAGGTTGTGAAGCTTCTTTATTAGCCTTTTCATCATCTTGAATAAATTTATTAGATTCTTCATTTTCATCGCAAGAATTTAATAATGGAGGAGACTTTAAATCCTGAGCTGGACCTGCAGTCCGAACTTCACGAATAGAATAGTGGGTTTGGGGCTCAGAATCAGAAGATGATTGAGAAGGGGGCTGGGTGCAGAATAATCTTCGGATTTCTCGCCATTTTTCACATGACAGACGGAAGCGGTCGATAAAAGTAGCAGATAAATATCAAAAGCAATCTGAGCAGTTTGACAAACTGAAGCATTGGTAGAAGTTGGTTTAGCCATGAGCGGATTATTCTATGGAGCGAGAGTGTGATAAATATAACACCGCAGAAGTATAGCATGAGAACGTACCATTTATATACTTTATCAGTTCAAGCCTACATATATTCAGCTGATACTGACAGGGAGTCCGCAACTCTACCTTAACTGACCTAGATACGCATATCCACCGGTGAGCCTACCTTAACTGACCATACCTATACTTGTCTTGGGCCAATTCCTGGAGAGGCCGGCCTACTCGGGTACTGGTCCATTCGGAATCAGCCGATTCCCGGGCAGACCAGAACACATCTAAACGAGGGTATGCACGCCAGATGCCTAAAGAATGTCATGAAGCACGCCATATGGTGTGCGAGCTGTTGCATATGGTATAGCTAGGTATGGGGCGGAATGAATGCAATGAAACAGCACTCTAGTAAATTATTACACAAGGCATGGAATTTATACTGTATAAAACAAATCCCCCCCGTGTCCGAGGAGTACCAGCTACGAGGTACATAACGGCCAACTTTCCAAGCTGAGACCTTATTCCCTAGTCGCCTGTGGCTTCGCTCTCCAACCATTGTACCAACTCCTCCAAAATACCCCTAAAGTCACAAAAGCCCTTCCAATTGCTAACCCCAAGTCTCACATCCCCGGCGCCCAAGGCCGTGAGTTGCTTGCGCCGCCGCCTGTGTCCCACCCTGGCAGTACCCTCCTGTGTGCCTGCGCCCTCAAGCTCCACAATACACTTCCCCGTGTCATACAATTCCCACAGAGCCAGTCGCATGTCCCTAGCTGCAGACTTGAATCTGTCAAAACCCGGCCGGAACCGCTCCAGTAACGTCTCAAAAACGTCTTCGTACATGACGATGTTCGACGACTTGAGGGTCGCGACTGATGCTTCGCTCTGAGAACTCCAGGCATTGAGGGGGTCCTCGCGTGGCCAGATATCCCCCTGGCGGGCATCCCCCGAGGGTGCTGCTTGTATAGAGGATTGGGTGCTGGCAACTGGGTAGCATGCAACCCAAAGAAGGACGTACAGAAAGCTTTCCAGATCATGTCTATACCTATGAGTCACAGCCTGTCCGGCCGCAGCGCCTTTGAGGATGGCAATAGCGATGAAGGGGTATGTTCCTGTTCGTTCAGGTATCCCCGATGTGTCTTGCTCCGCGATTACGACTGCGTAGTCCAGGTCAATGAGGCAGCCGTAGAGGTCAGTGCCAGGAGTGTAGAGGAATTCGCCGTCTATAGTTGGAGGGGTCTTTGGCACTGTCGCCAGTGGAGAGGTGGTGGCCATGATATTGTTTATTGACACATCGCGGTGGAGGATGCCGCCCTGGAAGAAAAGCGAGGCGTGAGCAATGACACCGGCAAGTAGACTGCGGGCTATCTCTAGTGGTGAAAGTGAGGAATCTGAGATTGGCTTCCCTATGGTCCCCAGCACTAGCCGCGTTAAGAGGCGATTGCAAGCTGCGTCAGGATTATGCAAGGTGCAAGGGATTACCCCTCTGCGTACGATTGTATGAACGTCATCGTATACGGCGTCTGAGACAAGCCCCGGGAGGCCAACAACACCCTTTGAGTGAGCAACAGAGTAGATCTTCGCCTCTGAGGTGCGCTTAGTGCTCTGCCAGCTATATTTCACTGCGACAACTGTGCCAGTTGTTTGCAAGGTACCTTCCCAAACACAGGTGCCACGACTGACAATTCCCCCGGCAGCGAAGATTCTTTTGTTGAGCAAAATTCCCTCTGCGGCACGTTCCTCATTTGTAGGTTCCACAGTGCACCAATCCGGTTTCTTGAGGCCCGCCCAGGAGACGCTTCTGGTATGGAACCATGTTGCTTGTAATTTCCTTCTGGTCAGCGAATATAGACATTGAATAACCGAGGTCAGACCACCAATGCCGGAAGTCGACGAATAATTAAGCTTCAGCGAACCCACAGCACCGGCTCTATCAAATCTCCAAAGCGTCAGAAATGAGCTGGTGTTGGACGTTAAGATGCCGATGGTTGCCATGCGGAATGGCTGTGCGATGAATACCTGCTCTACGTACGAGGCGAGTTGGAGTTTGGCTGTTTCTTCAGTTTTACCGGCAGATTGATGTTCTCCCACAACTAGGATAGTACTCCAGGTGGGAGGAATTGAGTTGCTAGTCAGAACAAAGTCAGGACGGATCTGAGGGTTTCCGAAGCCCTGCAAAGCGGAGGTACGGCATGAAACCCAGGAAAGCCCTCCAGGGCCTGAAGGGGATGGAGTTGGATGGTTTACTGCCTCAGAAATTAGACTCTCCTGCATGTTTTCGTTTGGACACGGTACTGTTGGTTCAAGTGTAGCGCTAACACTGCCGCGAGCACTAGTAACAGTCGAATTGTTACCCACCCCTGAAATAAGGTTGGACAAGCGAAGAATGGCATTACCCAAAGCACAAAACCAGCCCGAGAACACTCCATCAGCGAAGCCAGGTGGCGTACAACAATAGCTATCATTGATCGGGTCATAAGTGATGCCCTTTGTCAGTGAGTCTTGGGATAGAAGTGCCAAGAAATGTACAGCTTGTGTATCACTAAGTGCCCAAGGCCCATGGTGTATAAAGTCTGCGAGGAAATTCCGATGGGTATACCATCGTCCGTGCAATTCGTCTTGTAAGAGAGGCAACACCTGAGACGTGAGGCGGCGGCGTTTTTGTGAGAAGCCACCAAGCATGGGGAGGAGGGCAATGGGAATGCTGCATGCCTTGCGTTTGACGGGGGTCGAGCCATAGCGTGTCGCAGGATATGTTGCTGGGGCGCTTTGTCGAATCGTTACCCGAGGTGGAGTCTTCGGGGAAGAAGCTGGCCGCTGGGGTGGCGTGGGTATGGCGGTTTTGGTTTCAGAGCGAGGGGTCACTATAACTGGCGGATCTGAAACTTGCTGTCGCTTAGTTGCATGCTGGCGTACATTCTCAGCATGTAAGAAATCGTGGCCCTCTGGAAGGGAAGCACGCCTGTCACGAGTACTTATCATCGTGGGGCAGATCTGGGTGCAAAAACCGACTGACGAGACTGACACAAAGAATATTCGGGCTGAGACGAAACAATGCAATTGTTTAGGGGGCAGACCAGACGGGGTAAGCGAACGCGTGCCACTTTAAAAGCTCGAAGATGACAATGAGCGCATCACTACGGAGATGGACAGTCGTAGAGGGTGTGGAGAGTGACTAGCCAGCCGACAGTCATTGAGAGGCCTAAACAGGTATTAGGTGGTGGGAGTTGATGGGGTAGTTGTTTTGTGGAGATGGTTGTCGAGTTTGCAGCTGCACTTGACATGTCTTGGCACCTTTAGTGTCATAATACTACTACAACAAAAACTAATCAATTGATTATTTATATGTATGTGATCTAAATAATTATAATAATATATAACTTTTGTATTTTAGAATTAAAAGTAGCTTATACAATAATATACTTTTGCTACTATTTATTTTGTTTATTCTTTTAAAGATATCTTTTTCTTTCTTACTAATAAATCTATTAGTTTTAAATAGGTACTAGTAGCTATAGAAGAAGTAAAAGTATTTTGAAATATAGTAGAGATAAAAAAGTTTCAGTTACAACTTATAATATATTTATAAGCCTAGTTATTTTGACTAAATATATACCTATAGAAATAAGTACATTCTACAATCTAGTTATGCTTATATCCCATCAAGATTAGCTAAAGACTTAATATTCCTTATTCCAATATAAATTTCTTAAAGACCTACCTCTCTTTTTTTAACCTCCTATATAGGCCAAGTATCTAGTGAGTAAGCCTATAACAACTAGAAAAGCATTACTTAGTATCTGTATTTATATCAAAATAGCTTCTATAGTAGTAGGCTTAAATATAATTAAATAGTATATAATTAAAAAAAACTCTAAAATGATTAAATTTAAGAATTAACTAAATTTGCTCTATTTCTACTTTCTTAAGCCCTCACCTTCTTCTTCTCTATAGCCTTCTCTCCTCAGTATTCATCAGCAAAAAAAAATGTGCGTCAGGACGTACCACCAAGCGTCCAGACGCGAGTTTGCGTCCTGTGCGTCCTGTGCATCTGGACGCACTAGAACGTTGCCCCCTCGCCTGTGACGCAACACCAATGCTGGGCAGTTGATCTCGCATCTGGGACGGACTGGGATGTTGCCCCCATGCCTGGGACGCAAGCATACATGCAACCTTTGTCCCGACGCACTTGGTGGGTAAACACAACCCGCTTACAGCTTGCATCTGCTACGTTCTTACACTAGCCAGCTATGTAGCCGGATTTGTGCTCTCGTGACCAGACTCTTAGTGCCTACGCTGTAATTATTTTAGTGCTACGGCTAAGAGTCTGGTAGTAACCTACTCCGAAATTGCCACGCTAGTTCCTCCGAGCTCGGAGGAACTAGCGTGGAAACTATGCAATACGCTAGTGGCTTCGGAGCAGAATATGTAATACTATATAGAAAAGTATTTGTTTTTGAATGGAAATTGATTTTTGAACATCTCAACAAAAACATTCCGGAACACTGCCGGAACACTGTTCTCGGTCCCAGACTCTTGTAGATACTTGCTCAGCGCCTTATATGCTTGCTCCGGACAATATTGGCTTGCTCGGTGGTGTCTCATATGCTTGCTCCAGGCAACATAGGCTCGCTCAGTGCCTTATATGCTTGCGCCGGACAATATTGGCTTGCTCGGTGGTGTCTTATATGCTTGCTCTAGGCAATATATCCTTGCTCGGTGCCTCATATGCTTGCTCCGGGCAATATATTCTTGCTCAGTGCCTTATATGCTTGTTCCGGGCAATATAGGCTCGCCCAGTGCCTTATATGCTTGCTCCAGACAATATTGGCTTGCTCGGTGGTGTCTTATACGCTTGCTCCAGGCAATATGTGCTTGCTCGGTGCCTTATATACTTGCTCCGGACAATATTGGCTTGCTCGGTGGTGTCTCATATGCTTGCTCCGGGCAACATAGGCTCGCTCAGTGCCTTATATGCTTGCTCCGGACAGTATTGGCTTGCTCGGTGGTGTCTTATAGGCCTGCTCCGGGCAATATATTCTTGCTCCGTGCCTTATATGCTTGTTCCGGGCAATATAGGCTCGCTCAGTGCCTTATATGCTTGCTCCGGACAGTATTGGCTTGCTCGGTGGTGTCTTATAGGCCTGCTCCGGGCAATATATTCTTGCTCAGTGCCTTATAGGCCTGCTCCGGGCAATATATTCTTGCTCAGTGCCTTATATGCTTGTTCCGGGCAACATAGGCTCGCTCAGTGCCTTATATGCTTGCTCCGGACAGTATTGGCTTGCTCGGTGGTGTCTTATATGCTTGCTCCAGACAATATTAGGTTGCTCGGTGGTGTCTTATATGCTTGCTCCAGGCAATATAGGCTCGCTCAGTGCCTTATATGCTTGCTCCGGGCAATATATTCTTGCTCAGTGCCTTATATGCTTGCTCCGGACAGTATTGGCTTGCTCGGTGGTGCCTTATAGGCCTGCTCCGGGCAATATATTCTTGCTCAGTGCCTTATATGCTTGTTCCGGGCAATATAGGCTCGCTCAGTGCCTTATATGCTTGCTCCGGACAGTATTGGCTTGCTCGGTGGTGCCTTATAGGCCTGCTCCGGGCAATATATTCTTGCTCAGTGCCTTATATGCTTGTTCCGGGCAATATAGGCTCGCTCAGTGCCTTATATGCTTGCTCCGGACAGTATTGGCTTGCTCGGTGGTGCCTTATAGGCCTGCTCCGGGCAATATATTCTTGCTCAGTGCCTTATATGCTTGTTCCAGGCAATATTGGCTTGCTCAGTGGTGTCTCATATGCTTGCTCCGGGCAATATAGGCTTTATAGGAGCAAGCCTGTATTTCCCGGAGCAGGCCTATAAGGCACCGAGTGAGCGTATATTGCCTAGAGCAAGCATATAAGACACCACCGAGCAAGCCAATACTGTCCGGAGCAAGCATATGAGGCACTGAGCAAGCATATATTGCCTGGAACAAGCATATAAGGCACTGAGCAAGAATATATTGCCCGGAGCAGGCCTATAAGGCACCACCGAGCAAGCCAATACTGTCCGGAGCAAGTATATAAGGCACCGAGCAAGCATATATTGCCTGGAGCAAGCATACAAGACACCACCGAGCAAGCCAATATTGTCTGGAGCAAGCATATAAGGCACTGAGCAAGAATATATTGCCCGGAGCAGGCCTATAAGGCACCACCGAGCAAGCCAATACTGTCCGGAGCAAGCATATGAGGCACTGAGCAAGCATATATTGCCTGGAACAAGCATATAAGGCACTGAGCAAGAATATATTGCCTGGAGCAGGCCTATAAGGCACCACCGAGCAAGCCAATACTGTCCGGAGCAAGCATATAAGGCACTGAGCAAGAATATATTGCCCGGAGCAAGCATATAAGGCACTGAGCGAGCCTATATTGCCCGGAACAAGCATATAAGGCACTGAGCAAGAATATATTGCCCGGAGCAGGCCTATAAGGCACTGAGCAAGAATATATTGCCCGGAGCAGGCCTATAAGACACCACCGAGCAAGCCAATACTGTCCGGAGCAAGCATATAAGGCACTGAGCGAGCCTATATTGCCCGGAACAAGCATATAAGGCACTGAGCAAGAATATATTGCCCGGAGCAGGCCTATAAGGCACCACCGAGCAAGCCAATACTGTCCGGAGCAAGTATATAAGGCACCGAGCAAGAATATATTGCCCGGAGCAAGCATATAAGGCACTGAGCGAGCCTATATTGCCCGGAACAAGCATATATTGCCTGGAGCAAGCATATATTGCCCGGAGCAGGCCTATAAGGCACCACCGAGCAAGCCAATACTGTCCGGAGCAAGCATATAAGGCACTGAGCAAGAATATATTGCCCGGAGCAGGCCTATAAGGCACCACCGAGCAAGCCAATACTGTCCGGAGCAAGCATATAAGGCACTGAGCAAGAATATATTGCCCGGAGCAAGCATATAAGGCACTGAGCGAGCCTATATTGCCCGGAACAAGCATATAAGGCACTGAGCAAGAATATATTGCCCGGAGCAGGCCTATAAGACACCACCGAGCAAGCCAATACTGTCCGGAGCAAGCATATAAGGCACTGAGCGAGCCTATGTTGCCCGGAGCAAGCATATGAGACACCACCGAGCAAGCCAATATTGTCCGGAGCAAGTATATAAGGCACCGAGCAAGCACATATTGCCTGGAGCAAGCATATAAGGCACTGAGCAAGAATATATTGCCCGGAGCAGGCCTATAAGGCACCACCGAGCAAGCCAATACTGTCCGGAGCAAGCATATAAGGCACTGAGCGAGCCTATATTGCCTGGAGCAAGCATATAAGACACCACCGAGCAAGCCAATACTGTCCGAAGCAAGCATATAAGGCACTGAGCGAGCATATGTTGCCCGGAGCAATATGAGGCACCGAGCAAGCATATATTGCCTGGAGCAAGCATATAAGACACCACCGAGGAAGCCTATATTGTCCGGAGCAAGCATATAAGGCACCTTCACTAAGACCAACCCATTAAAATGTAGACCTGAGCCCGGAGCAGCTTTCTAGCTTTCTAGTCTCATAGGTTACTTAGAATAGCCAAAGTAAATGCTGCTCCGAGATCAAGTTACTGCCTCGAGACTATAATATAGTAGATAGTTGATACTCATAACCCCTCCAACTAAGACCAACCCATTGAAAACCTAAGCTTTCTAGCTTTCTAGTCTTATAGGTTACTTAGTATAGCCACAGAAAATCTTGCTCCGAGATCAAATCGCTGCTCCAAGACAGTAGATATCCTTGCTCTCATGACCAGACTCTTAGTGCCTCTGTAAATCAAGAGTCAAACCAAATCCTGTCCGACTCTCAAAACTAAAGATAATACCAAATCGAGTCAAACTAAATCCTGTCCAACTCTCAAAACTAGAGATAATACATTCTCAAATGAACGAAATCCCGAACGAATGCTTTGGTAGACATTTATTCTGCTGTTGTCGTTATGACAATTGTGTATGCTTATGAAATATGCAGCACAAAACAACGCTAGTAGCTCCGAAAACAGGCTATGCACGCGCTAGCATCTCCGAGCGTTTTGAGCTCGGAGATGCTAGCGCGTGCAGTTTCGGAGCAGTTTAGTACCAGACTCTTGCAGATAAAAGTTATCACCGCCAAGAGTCTGGGACCGAGAACACCGGATTTGCAACCTTTGAATATGCATGCAGCAGAAATATTCATTGTATTCGCCAATTATTATATACACAGAGAGGTATTTAGCAATAGATATGTACACGGAACATGTGTGCAGCAACACTCGCTCTAACCCTTGGCCTAAGCTTCGCTCTAACTCTCGTTGTATCCATCGCTCTAACTCTCGCTCTAATGCTCGCTCTAATTCTCGCTCTAATGCTCTCTCTAATACTCGCTGTAATATGCTGAGAATAATGAGCAAAGGGAAAAAGCGCGGGGAAGGGAAGTATATATCAGGAAAACCATAGTTGCCAAGGCCGACTGCTAAGGCCGACCATTTAGACTTTCCGAAGACAATGAGATAGGGGATAATAAGAGAAGTGGTACGACAGTGATCAACGGCGCTCAGCCCCCCTTTCGCATGCGGGTGCCGTACTACTCAATGCCTGGCCTGGTAATAGTCATATTGGGAAATCGTAGTCGTGGTACTGCGAACGGGACAAGTACTGCAATATTTGCGGAGTTCACGCTTTGTGATATATCCCATAAGAATTCATGTATTCACAGGCATATATATATAAGTATCACCTATGGCTTGCAGGGGTCACATAAGCTAAGAATGAGGGGATCGTTACGAATCCCCTATTCTTAGCTTATCTGCACCCCAGGGGATCCCCCCACAGCAAATTTTCTAGCTAAGCTTGGCGTCAACCGTAGTCGCTTTTGAAAAATATAGTAAAGAACAATGGGGTTTGTGTACGTTTCTTACATATGTGCATATATGTATTCATACCAGCTCATCTGAATTTCCCACCACAATACTATTACTGCCTCCCTAGGAGCGGTCGGGTTCGAAACTAACATTATTGAGACTTCTCGAAATCTCGCATCTTTGGTGAAGATAGAGAATAAAATCTGATAAGATCCAGCCTCTGCAGCGTCTTAAGCTGGCCGATTTAAGACGCTATCGCATCCAGCACCTATATGGTATATGGGTTAGTTAGCATCTATAGTAACTAAGGAATAAGAAAGTGAAGTACTTACTTTTATTGCCAGCCCTCTCCACTAGCCCTCCTCTCTTTCGCCAGCCTTTCCTACTAGCCTTTTCTATCGTTATTGGCTGGTTGGTGGTGTGGGAATTAGTTATCTTTGGTCATATTGGCCGGCTCTGTTGGTGTGGGTGCTCTCGTGGAAACGTGGACTACAGTAATGCCCGTAAGAGTGAGATTTCGGTAAGAGGGGAAAGAAGAAGAGCGAGGAAGAGGGTAAAAAGCTTCAATCGAGGGGGAAAGGGTCGCAATAGTTGTTCCCCCGAGGTTCGAGTAGATATTCCTGTTGTGGGTGGCGAGGGCTTTCTCGTAGTGCCATCTGTTTGTCTGTAACTGCTCTGGTTGTTGAGATCTGATGGAGCTATGTCTTGTCCCTCAAGAATGGCCACGAAGTATGTGCTATAGCACACTGGCAAATTGCTTAGCTATAGTAGATCGACTCCAGTGCTTCGGGAGCTGCCAATGTGAATTACAATAGCAATCGGATTCGTCTGTGGGATAGCTAGTTACCATACTTCACTGGGTAGTGCATCATCACCAGGAAATGTATCAATTCATACAATCAACTTCTAGCAGCCCGAGACCTAGTTACACGATACACAGGAGATCCAACGCTTCTTCCAACAACAATAGGAGATACATGGCAGGGTCTGAAAGGAGTTTGGGGTAGTAGGGGTGCTTAACTCCTCCGAGGTAAGGGGGTATCGACTATAATAACTAACTCAATTGATGAGTCCGGATCAAGTAGAGCTTCTAGATCAGACTCCCAATCTTCCATCTCATATCCGGACTCATCTAGCGATGCCTCAGATGTACTAGATCCCTCAGATGCTTCAAAGTGGACAGATGTTCTGGTCCGTTCCGGGATCCGGGCCATACCGGTATGGCCCGGTCCATACCGGTATGGACTGGATATCGCAACGGACCAGGCCGTTACGGGATTAAATTGTTCAATGTCACGGATAGCAACAAGGATTTACCACAACACCACAGCGGCCACAGCGACATTAAAAGTACTAAATAGGGACATATCCGATATGAAGGTAATTTTGTAGCAACATTTGGTCAACGGAGATAACATAAGTGACCTATCGAAGAAAATACTCAGTAGAGGTATACCCGAAATGAAGGTTATTATGTAGAGAAACATTAGGTCAAAGAACAAGAGGTTGTAGCATGCGCAATAGTAGCCTTTAAAGATCACGATACCATAACTTCTTTGCAACAAACACAAGTGTTTTAACCATTGCTTTGCTTAATTACACTCTTACCGGTCTCTACAATATTACACTCTTATCACCAGCGGAAGCATGCAAAACACCATTATCTAGAGCCAGCAGAAGCATGAATTGCATGCATATATAGAGGCCGAAAAGCCATCATTTCTATATGTTTGTCTTCTAATTCGTTTCCCATATATGGGTATTTCCTCCTCTGTGCTAGGTTTTGCCAATTGCAGGAGGAGCCCCAACCGACGCGGCGGGATGATTGTAGGTAAGACATGTAATCTGGTTTTAAGACAGCGCCAGTCGATCCAATGGCTGGCGGCAAGACACGGCAAGTCCCTATTTCCAAGGTGTGCCCGGCTGGGACTTAGAGCTTTTCTCCTGTTCATTCCTTCCAAATAATTTTGCTCGCTCAATTCTACCTGGTTTGCTCGCTCATTTTCTCGCTCATTTTCTCGCTGATTTGCTTGCTCGATTCTAGGCTGATTTGCTCGCTCGATTGTATGCTGATTTGCTTGCTTGATTCTAGGCTGATTTGCTCGCTCGATTATATGCTGATTTGCTCGCTCGATTATATGCTGATTTGCTCGCTCGATTATATGCTGATTTGCTCGCTCGATTCTAGGCTGATTTCCTCGCTCGATTATATGCTGATTTGCTCGCTCGATTATATGCTGATTTGCTCGCTCGATTATATGCTGATTTGCTCGCTTGATTATATGCTGATTTGCTCGCTCGATTATATGCTGATTTGCTCGCTCGATTCTAGGCTGATTTCCTCGCTCGATTATATGCTGATTTGCTCGCTCGATTATATGCTGATTTGCTCGCTCGATTATATGCTGATTTGCTCGCTCGATTATATGCTGATTTGCTCGCTCGATTCTAGGCTGATTTCCTCGCTCGATTATATGCTGATTTGCTCGCTCGATTATATGCTGATTTGCTCGCTCGATTCTAGGCTGATTTCCTCGCTCGATTCTATGCCAGTGGTGATTTCCTTGCTCAATTCTCTGCTGATTTCCTTTCTCAATTCTAGGCTGATTTGCTTGCTCGATTCTACGCTGGTTTGCTCGCTCATTTTCTCGCTGATTTGCTTGCTCGATTCTAGGCTGATTTGCTCGCTCGATTGTATGCTGATTTGCTCGCTCGATTGTAGGCTGATTTCCTCGCTCGATTCGGTGATATCCTTGCTCAATTCTCTACTGATTTCCTCGCTCAATTCTAGGCTGATTTCCTCGCTCGATTCTAGGCTGAGTTGCTTGCTCAATTCTAGCGGATATCCAGGTTAATATGGACAGTGAATTGCAGGCTCATATGGACGGCGAATCTAGGATTCTAGGGACGCGGATGTGAAGGCTGGTACAGATGGGGGTTTTGGGGCGCAGCGTGTTAGATAGCCTTATTAGATAATCGTGAGAATAAAATGGATTATTTCAAAATGCATATAATGCAGGTGAACTACAAGAACAAGCGCGGTAGCGCGGGCGCGGATATGCTGGGAGACCATTTGCGTTGGAGTTTGGAATGGGATGGTGACTGCGTAGAGGGTAGAGGTTAAGGTAGACATGAATCTAGGAATATGGCATCAAATGATTTACGTTGGTTAGGCCAAATAAGTTGGGTGTGCGTAAGGAAATATAAGAAGATATGAATATTTATGCCATCCCGGAACGGCCTGGGTAATCTCGCAATCTCGCAACGGCCCGGTCCATACCGGTATGGGGGGCCATACCGGTATGGCCCGGGCAATCCTGGAACGGCCCGGTCCATACCGGTATGGCCTGGAATCCCGGAACGGACCAGAACACAGATACCTTACGTGGTTGCGTTGCTTTACCTTTATTTTTCCGAGACATTGGCTGAGACATGCGTTGTGCACGGGCCTCCCGCGTAGCTGCTTTCTTCTTCTCAGCACGATCTCATTACAGGTAAAGCTGAAGGAGTACGGTGCCATCAAGAACAGTACCCTCCTCAGTTGAAAGCTCCTTCTTGTTGGTTGGGGCTGCTAACTTTTATGCTTGTTGCCACTTTCTGAGGATATCTCGTTCCAGTTGTAAGTCTTTATCGGTATTGAGAGCGAACCTCTCTAAGGAGTCAATCAACTGTGCCAATTCAACTCGATCAATATCCTGATCCTTCCGTTGAAGCAACAGCTTGGCTTGTCTAGCTTTGTGTAGCATAGCAGTAGAATTTCGAGGTGTAGGAGGGACTGGTGGTGGGGATGTGGATTTTGGTTCCTTTTCTAGATCTCGATAGGTTGGTAATTTGAGTAAAACCTTTCATGGATTAGAAGGAATTAGTCCACTACCTCGCCATACACCTAGTGTTAGGGGCGAGCTAGCGATCACGGTGATATCTGTCGGAATATCGATATATAGGGATAAAATCACTTGCTCGGGCCTAACTGGGTGCACAGTGCGAAGAATAGTAGCTTCATTCAAAATAACCCAGCGATACAAAACTTCGCTCGAGTCTTAGAGAGCAATAGCTAGATACAAGAAGTGGGCATATATATAGAAAAGCGGGGTTGACTTCAGGCCACCCACCATCGGGTGGTTGTCAGCCCGGTCTGCATAATCTCAGCCGTAACACCTAGAATATTTTCTTTAGTATAAGCTTGTGTTCGAGCTTTTACTAGGAGTAGTAGAAAATTTCCCTTATTAATTGCTATATTGCCAAAACGGGTTAGATGATCAATCTCCTTCCCATATGCTTTCTGTAGTAGAGAAAATATACCAACGTCTAGTGGTTGAAGAAAATGTATGGTATGAGAAGGAAGACAATATACAATAATCCGATGAGAAATACAATATTCAATAAAATCAATATGAATATAAATCTCATAGCCATCAAGTATAAGAAATCGGTATTGCTGTGCTGAGACCAATCGGCCTTTAGTAATATTATCAAAATGCTTTAACCACGCAACACTCAAAAAGCTATTATTCCATCCAGTTTTACTATAAGTAAACTTCCAATCCTTGCAAATATCAATCAATGAATCCAAGTGCTGATACCACCCCATATAATGTGCCACACCCTTATAAATAATTAGCGGAGAAAGCACCCTTCCATCTCTAGAGATTGTCTCCACCACCGTAATTAACTCTCGTGTACCATCAGTTGCCATCTTCTCAGTCATGCCACGTTCCTGCCGTCGGCATATTACTTTTGCCCTGTCGGATATTCCTTGTTGAAATCCTTTCTCATCCATATTGTAGGTATTTCCCTCAGTTATAGCATATTTCTTCCGTACTTGCTGAACCTTCACAAAATGACGCTGGATGACTGCTGGATTGCTTTGTTTGAGACGCCGCTTATCGAAGTTGCTACTGAGCTTGGGTACTAGCTCAGGATGTCGATCTAGAAAGCGGGTCAAATAATTTTTTCCGAGGGTTTTTTCAAAATACACCTCAATAGCTTCCTCCTCAAGACCAAGCTCTGGGTGCTTCAATAGCACTATTGCTTCCTTCACATGACTCCTTGAGAAAAACGTCTCAACCAGATCTACCACGTATTCTTCTCCTCCGTCCTTCACCTTCTTCAACCACCTCATCCTATTGTCCATGTCCTCCCAATTCCCCCATCTCCGTCCGATTTCCTCACCACACGGACAGACTAGCGCTACGTGGCTGCCTGTCTCGACATCTCTTCCACACGTTCAGCAAGTCGGGTCTATAGTGTCATCTATAATCGCTCTCCAGGATTGAAGATTACCTTTCCCTGTCCGGCAGTGCACATAGTTAATCCGAGCCTTCCTGCTCCACCTGATCACTCTTACTCCTCCTGTTCCCGCTACTTCAGCAGCGGCAATGGATGCAGCTTTGTCGGAAGAAGAATTACATGCGGCTCTTGAGGCTGGGAACCGTCCTGGGATTCAATCACGAGGGGGTGATGTAGTGAAATTGGAAATCCCCGCTCGAACAAGTTCTCTACCTCGAGGAAGTGTCCCCCTTTCCGAAATACCACCACCCATCTATCGAGGGTTGGCTGGTTCATGGGAAGTAATTGATCGGCTGGATCCCACAGGGTCAACCGTGACCCTGGGACCACTCTATTCAATGCACATTTACAGTATGCATCCTGGCTCTGTTCCAGTTTCAGTTTCATTTTTATTTCTTCTTTTCTTCGTTTATTAAAAATGCTGGGTATATTAGGTATAAAGTGTTCGGGAATGTCTTTTCCTTTCTTTCCTCTTCCATCCCCTCTCTCGCTTTCTTTTGTTTCCCTCCTTTATTTTAATCGCTCTTTAGGTAGTTAGTTACTTAGTGGCGCCAAGATGCTTGTAGCCAGACTGAGCTATGTCTACTAAATTGCCTCTTTAGGCAGTCGGCAGCCCAATTGCACCTAGTCTCGGCACCAGCGAGCTCACCTTCCATTGGCGTCTTTCCATTTCGGCCCGAAATCTTTAACAACGAGGTCCCCAAGTGTGTTTTCAGGAATTACTGCCAATCTGCTCGCAGCCGTTATCAAATTGCAAATGGTATTACAACAGTTAAAGAATTCAAGGAGTCTGAAGCAGCTGGGATTTTCGAGGACTCCATTAAAGCATTTATCAGCAATTTTCCTGATAAATAATGAGTTTTTTTCTTTTTAGAAATTCCCCTGGCTGGTCGCTGAAGTGTGATGTTGAAGGTCTATGTAATTAGCTCGCTGTATTCCATGCCAAGGCACTAGAGTTATGGTCGCATAACCACATATGGCAACACCACACATCCCCTCCATCAAAAGAGAAAGGCCGGCAGAGAACAACCGAAACAACTAGAACAACCATGAGATCAACAAATGACGATAATAACATCCAGCAATGCCTATCCTAATCTCAGCCCAACAACAACAACAACAACAACAACAACAACAACAACAACAACAACAACAACAACAACAACAACAACAACTCGTACCCTATTATTTTATCAGCTAATGCATTCTTTCTCAAATGAGAATTTTTTTCTTAATTAATGTCTTTAGAAACCTTTTCTCAGTAAATCAAACAAGGTAGCTAAGCCTCTCCACACCATAGTAAACTTAAGATCACCAGCATACCTCTCACAACACAAATATAGTGCCTCATTGACCCTCACTCTCCTCCAATTACAAGCAAACCAAAGAGAAGGCAAAAAACTGTTGTACAACTAAATGATGTATTTATCTAACCCCCCGCGGTTTTCCGTCTTGCACCCAAGCCCACCTTGCCCCCATTAGCTTGGGGCAAACTAGTACGCGTTCTAGTAGCTTTTTCTTTCTCCTTCTCCTGCTGCTTCGCTTTCTCTTTCTCTCTATCCCTCTCCTTTCCCTCTGCCCCCCTTCTCTCCATTCCCTTCTCACGTCCATTATAAATTTTTCCCTGTACTTCCTCCCTCGTCTTCCATTGAGCATCTGCCCGGGCGGGTTTCGTCGTTTTCTGCTTTGTGCTGGCAGGAGGGGTTTCTTCTTCTGATTCCTCTTCGTCTTCATCTTCAACTTCATATTCCTCCTCCTTTCCTTCTTCTTTGTCCTCTTCTTCAGAATCAGAAACTTCCTCTCCTTCATCCTCACTGTCACTACTTTCGCCACCCTCATCCGCTTCAGATTCCTCAATCTCAACGATGTCTTTCTTGCCATTTTCTTTCATGACCGGGGGTACTATCGATGGTTTTGCCATGACTGGGGGTATTACCGCAGGTTTTGTGCTAGGTTTATCCCGCTTTTGCTGAATAAACATTGGTGAAGTGGATTTAGCAACTCTCTTATTCGCCTCCACCGCAGGTTTCTCTATCCACTTTCTCTTCACCAAATTTGCTCGATCACCGTCTCCAAGACTTACAGCTTCCCCTAGTGTTAAATCCGGTTCTAGAGCCTTCCCTACCAATAAATCACCCTTGTTCACAACGTCACCAAGTAATCCCCTCAGCTTTCCCATTTCCCCTTCTAGTTTATTCACTCTACTCCTCCATCCCTCACCGAGATCCTCTTCTACGCCTATTGGCACACTATTATTACCACCAACATCAATGTCGTCGACTCCACATCTAGATCCAACCCTGTTGAGCTCCCTAACAATCCCATCCTGTTCTTCTTTCAGGTACACAAGGAGTGACATTATCTTCTTCAAGTTCATCGCGATTTCGTCTGGTTCTGGGTGAAGCTGGCGTAAGATCTCTTCCGACTCTGCCAGTGGTAGGGAGGGGACGCAGGTGCCGTGGGTGTAGAACAGGACTTGGGTGCGGGATATCGTGTACTTATTAAGTAAAGATAGGGGCACCCCAGCAGCAATGGATATGTACATCTTTCCCAAGGAATGTTCGCATTTAGTGCAGTGAATAGGTTTATATAAACTGTTTTCATCAGTCAACAAAAGCCCACTCCAGGTTCCACCAGTACGCACCAGTACTGATCAAACGCTCCTTGCACCGCCTTCGTCACTCGAACCTCTCCTAGCTTGATGCTAACCATGCTTTCCATAACAATCGCTCCGGCATGTCGAACTGCGCACATAAATGCTGAAGAATCCCCAACGATTCGCTCACAAGACCCACACGACACCGTTATCGCGGGCAGCTGGGGATACGCTGCGGCGGGGTCGCCACCATTCTGGAGGCGGGGGTCATCTTGGGCAAAAATATCCGGGAGGTGGAAGAAGGGCTCTGGGGGACTGCCCGCCATGATATCTTGTAGCAGGGACGGCCACCAACGATTCCTGATGCTGGGAATACGCGCTGCACGCGTCTGCTTGGCTCATAATCACGTGATGTGGGAACCACCGAGGCTTGGCAAAGCTAGTCTGGTTGCACTACCCCTCGCAGAGGGAGTGGCCCCACCAACGAGTCGTGCCGGAAAGCTCCCGAGCTAGCTAAGATTTAACACATTATCCATCACCAATATGTCTCCCCAGGCAATTATCGCACCCTCAATTCTCTCTGCCGACTTCGCCAATCTCGGTGCAGAATGCTCTCGAATCATAGGTGAAACAGCCAATTGGCTCCACATCGACATCATGGATTCTCACTTTGTTCCAAACCTCACGTTCGGTGCCCCTGTCGTCACCAAAATCCGGTCACACGTTGAGCGGCCAGAAACAGCCAAAGGCAATGGAACCTTTGACTGCCACATGATGATAGCTGAGGTGTGATTTCCCGCCCCGTCAATTCTCCGCACTAACCTCCCGCAGCCGAAGAAATGGGTCAAGAAGTTCCAGAAAGCAGGATGTGACTTGTACTGTTTCCACTATGAAGCAGCCGTCAATTCTACAGCTGCAGAGTCACCCTTCGAGACAACAGACCGGAAGACAAATCCGAAGGAATTGATTCGGTTTATTCATGAGAATGGTATGCAGGCGGGGATTGCGATTAAGCCAGATACACCCGTTAATGTGCTATGGGATATCCTCGAGAACCCAATTGAGGCTGAGCAGCCAGATGTAAGTCCATATGGTTTCTTGTTGACCCCCACCTGGGATATCAACTACATTCAATAACTACTCCCAAACACCTAGCTAACAACTATATCCAACAGATGGTTCTCGTCATGACCGTCGAACCCGGTTTCGGTGGTCAAAAGTTCCAAGAGCGCTGCATGCCAAAGGTGAAAGCCTTGAGGGAGAAATACCCCGATTTGGATATTGAGGTCGACGGCGGGGTTAGTCTGGACACGATTGATGTTGCTGCGGATGCGGGAGCGAATGTCATCGTAGCAGGGACGGCGGTGTTTGGTGCACAGAGCCCGAGGGAGGCAATTGTGAAGTTGAGGGAGGCAGTGGAGAAGAGAAGGAAGTGACTTCCGGAAGGAGGGGAAGGTAGATATGCGAAGTTGTAAATGTGAGGACTGACTGAAGGATAATATAAATTGATATCAGGATTAGCGAGAATAGATGAAGCTAGCTGCCAACCATGCAAAATACAAATACCTCATCAAACAAGATGTAATATCAAATTGCTATGGGACAAATGCATCGAAATGTCAATCATACCAAGTGATATCTATGAATGCTATTTTCTTTTTACTGAAAGTCTCGTCAGCTCGGTCATCCCATGTTCCACTCATCCACAATTATACACTTATTATTACGACATGTGGATTCTCCCCGTAAGGAAGCAAGCCCACGAGCTTGTCAACCGTAAACCACTCTCTGTCCTCCTCTCTTCTCCAACTTCTTCTGCCTATTGCTCATTCCCTGTGGAGCCTCCGTCTTCCCAGCACTTCCCAGGCCACCAAAATTCCTCCTGAACCCCATAAACATAGAGATCCCAGTATAGACTGCATAGACCGGAATCACAGTCTGCATTAACCACCATTAGTTAGCTATTAATCTCACTCAAATCATTTGCGCTTGTACTCACCCACAACCACCAAACCCACTCCCCAAACACCGTCACCCCAACCAAACACCCCCAAGTAACATAAATAATATCCCACAAATACTCCATCAACCCCTTTGCATCCAAGTCCTCTCCAGCCCTTCTTAGATCCCCTGCATTTCCCGCGGCGTATTTCGGTCGCGAAATTTGCTCAAGGTAAGCCTCGATAAGGAGGGCTGGGAGGGAGAAAAGGATGTATTTCGTATAGGTGGACGTGGTTGCGGAGCGCCGGTGGAGAAGCAGCCGGTAGATGATGAAGTAGACGTGAATGCAGAGGGAGGTTACATGGAGGGTGTTGAGGGAGGTGGCGTTGCGCCGGGCGACTTGTTTAGCGGCTTTCTAGGAGTGAGTTAGGAGATGTGGAGACTAGAGGGTGTGTAATTAGAGGGTGACTTACCTGCGCCATCGTGAGGACGAGAGATGTGAAATTTGTTTGTCACACGGTGTTGATTAGCTTTATGGTGTCAACTTTCTATGTGCCAAGCCGAACCCTGACACTAGTTTCTATAGAAGTTCTGATATCACAACATCCCCACCTCTACAATTCCAATTGACGAATCCTTCAATGCCCCACCCCGCCTTCACCCCCACCGAAATCGCCCTCCTAACATCCACAAACTACATCCTCTCCCCCAAAGACAATGCACAACTCTCCACGCCCGATGATCAGTTCACCCATCTATCATGGGAAATGGTGAGGAAGATCATCCGGGAGAATCGGCTGGAAGAGTTAAAGCGACTGCCGAGCGACTTGTGTAGGTATATCATATGGGGTGAGACTGTTCGGAGGGATTACGATGGGGGTGTGATGGGATATATCTTACGGGAGCGATTGAGGTGGGATAATCTTGGGGAAGAGGAAGTGGAGAGAATGAGGAGGAGTGTAGTTCCTAGCGGGAAAGGGGGGTTATTTGAGGTTGAAGGTGAGAAAAATATTGAGGTGAGATGCTGGGGTTGTAGTTGATTGGTGCTGATGATGAGTGGGGATTTGGTTTGTGGCTGGAAAGGTGATGTCAAGATTCTGACGAACGACTGGCCGTATGGGTTTACACCGGATATTATCCATCTCGTAGTGTGGACTAAAATACCAATTCCGATTGCGGAAGATGGGGATCTTACTCCAGACTCGAGAAGGAGGATTAATGAGTTTGTGGATATGGTGTTTTCGAGTGCGGTTGGGAAGGAGAATGTTGTTTGGTTCAAGAACTGGAGAAGCTTACAGAGCGTGCCGAGTGTGGAGCATATGCATGTGTTGGTGAGAGGGGCTACGGAGGAAATGGTAAAAGAGTGGGTAGAGGGGCCGTGGGGGACGAAGGGGATGGGGACTGAGAAGTTGAGGAATTAAGGATTTATGTGGCTCCGACAGGAATCGATGCGGGTTCATGGGTAGGATGGGTTGGCATAGAGTGTATGAATTGTGATGTTTGGCTTTGGAACTATAGAGCACAGGTTAGTATGAAGGGATAGATTAGGTGGGAATACGGTCGGGTTCATGCTTTACAGACGGGGAAAAGCTGCAAGAAACCTATTTAGAACACCGCAAGCAGGGCTGATGAAGAATGGAACCCGGGTTTTTATTTCTATATCACATGAAGTACAGTCAGTACATACCGTACACCTTGAACGGAAACGGGATACTTCAAGCTACTTGACATATCGATAACACTCTGGAGGCAAATGTATTATTATTGTAGAAAACGTAAACGCTATTCTGGAACTACCACTCATGCACCCCGAGAATTCAATTGCCATCTCCCCGATTGCAGCCACACCCGAAATACACAACATCACTGGACAAAGTACATAGGTACTCACTCAGGTTGCATGACATCACGTTTCAAAACACCCGCCAAGGCCCCACCCCTGCCGGCACCACCATGGCCTGGCATGCAAGTCTTTCCGCTTTCAGCACAGCAATCCCTTCATGTCTTGGCACGAATCGACTGAATTTGGGTGACATGCTTTGACCTAACAAATAGTCTCGGCACCCCTAACAAACTGTGCCAACGTGAAACCAGAGGAAGCGCTTCAAGCCCGCCGACAGGGGTGTACCACCTTAGTACCTATTATAGTATCAGGGCAACACAGACCAGACTAGGGTATCAGACACTACTACACTCAATATAAGTAAGTAGTTCATATAACTATTCTTACTGCGAAGAGAAAATAGGTGTAGCAGGATATGAGTAATCGTAATGTATACATTCGTAACATTCCACAGTATTACCGCTATACGCAAGACCATTGAACAGCGGCATAGCAGTATTCGGGATAAGCACGTGTTATGTTCTCAAAGCCTGTTGATGGCACAGCAGTTACTATCGAGCGACTTGATGATTCGCATATACTCCGTACATACTGACAATATTAAGGAGAACTTCCGATATGAACCTGCCATATGAACCCCCCAACAAATTAACCTGCACATATGAACCCTGCTATCGTATTAACCTGCCCATATAAATTCCTAGGTATCATATTAACCCGTCATATGAACCCTCCTATTATATGAAGCTGCCATATGATGTAAGATTACGAGGTTATACAGCAGAGGAATCGTGAAGAGAATTGTTCGTGTATATTCAAAGAGGAGAGTTATCTAGATATCGCTATAGACTTATTGCTATAGTCCTAGTACTCTACTTATCTAACTATCTAGTAGGTGCGATCCGGTCGCTTATATGTGCCCTTTCGCACCGTCACTTTCCCTTCCGAGAGTCCTTGCATAATCCCTGTTTATCCCAGTATACCGTCACTTTCCCTTTCTGGATTCTGCCGGCGAGAGTATTTCCTACACCCTCCCTTACTCGAGCTGCCATTCAGATCCAAGCACATCTGGTATTTCCCAATCTATGATCCATGCGTACTCATCCATTGCTTCTTCCAATCCTTGATAACCGGTATCGAATGCAACTTCGTTAGGAGTTCCACTGGGTTGTCCTTGCCAGGAATTGCCTTGAGCATGAGATATTTTCTCCAGACTTGTTGTTGTATATAGTGGAATCAATGTTCGATATGCCAGCTCCATCTGTGGAACTTGTTGGTTTTGGTGAGGTGGAGAGCTCCCTTGATGTCCATTATGAGTATTGGTACTGACTGAATCTTCAGTTCGTTCAGAAGTTGCATTGCCCAAGCTCCGTCTTTAGCTCCTTCGCATGCCACGATATATTCTGCTTCGGTTACTAATAGGGTGATTATATCCTGCCTTCGGGAATACCATCCTACTGGCTGCTGTCCCAGAGTTATCAATACCCCACTCTGAGATTTGCAATCCTCCCCTCCGTAAGAGGCGTCTGCGTATATCTCTACCTTGAGATTTTCTGGTCTTGAGATCTTGATCCCTTCCTGACGTGTATAGCATAAATACCGTAATACTTGCCTGGCTGCTATCAGGTTGTAGATAGATAGATTCGTGGCTCTCCTTCCTAGAAGGTTTACTTAGATCGAAATATCTGGCCGAGTTATCCAGCTTAAATACGGAAGTCCCCCTATAAGTGATTAGTATTTCTTCTGGTTACAGGGTTCGCATCCATTGTGTACTGCATAGGACTACTTGTTAGCTGGTATTGAGCTTTTTGGACCAACTTTGCCATCATCCAAGCTTAGATGCTACTTCTCTAGGTTTCCTATTAAACCTCCTTATGTTAGTATCACTTGGTCAGGTTTCCAATGTAGCTCCATTCCTAGCATTTTTTCAAGCCTTCCTTTTTTATCTAACTCGACTTTTGCTTCAATTCCTTGTTCCAATCTGTCAAGGTCTACTTCCTTGGGTGCAATCCCAAGAAGATCATCCACATATGTTCTGATAATAGTAGTCCCTTCATTATTGGTATATACCCCTTCATCGCCAATACATTGGTTCAGTCCTAATATGGCTAATATCTCGCAAAGGGTTTTAAACTATTTATGGCCTGCTTGCTTCAACCCATATAGGGCTTTGTTGAGCTTCTAGTATTCGACCTCTCTAGCCTCATTTATATTGGTGATATATACATCATGCTTAAGAAATGCTTGTAGGTAGGCTACTACAACATCCCATTGCCGAATTGCCCAATCTCAGTAGAGTATAATAACTAATAGGATTTTGAAGGTTTCAGGATGTATCATTTGTGCATAGGTTTCGTTATAGTTGATACCAGCTTCCTAAGTGAATCTCCTTCCAACCTTGTAAGCTTTGTATTTGTCGATATTTCTATCTGCCTTTCTTTTGACTAAGTATACCTACTTAGTGTCAATAATCCGTGTTCCTTCAAGAATTTCAGATTTATAGATCTTATGTAAGAAACTGCGTAGTAGTCGCACTGCAGTGTATATAGAGAAGAAGAGATATATATTAATAATAATAGTCCTACATATAGAAGGGCAGATAATATCAGCTTAAATACATGAATAACAGCACTAAGTATACTAATTACGAGAAATGGTAATATTAATAAAAACTTTTGTTCTTCAGCGTTCTTGTGTGATCTGGTCTTGCCTTTCACTTTTGATCCGGATTCGGCCTTGCCCTTCATATCCCGCTTCCTACTAGTTAGCCAGCAATTATTCTTCAACACTCCCCTCTAATTGCTGGCCGCCTTCACACCTGCATTCACAGCAAGGTACATCAATCATTCTCCTGTTACACACTTTGTCAGTATATCTGCTGGGTTTTCTTCACCAGGCACCTAATGCATGCTCAGCAATCCTTCTTCTACGCATTCCCGTATAGAGTAATATCGTCATCGAATATATTTCATTTGTTTGTGAAAGTCTGGATTATATGAAAGATTTGCTCCTCCTCTACTATCTGTCCACAACCAAATTTCAGACTTAACACCGCAATAATCCAGCAACTTGCTAATTTACAGTGCATCTTATGCCCTGCCCCCATAGCAATATATTTTGCCTCTGTGGATGACAACGTAATCATATCTTGCTTCCTAGAGGTCTATCCTATTGGTGACTTCCCAGCCATGATCAAAATTCTACTTGTTGCCTTCTGCTCTAATACTTCTTCTCCTGCATCAGTATAGATATCAATATGTCTCATGTCTCCTCCTTTGAGACTTAATCCTAGGTTTCTTATTCCCAACAAATATGCAACAACCTTAAGTGCCTTTCTCTAGTCATGAGCTGAAGGCTTGGATGCTACAATGGATAGTCTTTGGACTGCATAGTGAATATCGGGTTGCCACATTCGAGCAATGTATAGGAGCTACTCTATTATTGTTTAGAATTCCTGAATATCGCATTTGTCTCGTATTTCCTGTGGTCTATTCTACAAGTAGGGGCTTTTTGCTGTATGACCTATCTTAACTTCTCTTGCCAGCTCCTCAATCTGATCTGCCCCTGTTATGACCACCTCATCTTTGTACCATGTAAATGTCATCTCTAAATAGCGCTATAGTAGACCTTGTTTTTCTAGTGTGAAGAATTCTCTCATAGCCTCTTCCCAATTACTTGCTGTCTTATAGATTGAAAAGCTATATAGAAGATTATCAACATGGATTACTATTAGTTCTCTATTTGATAGTTAATAATATAGCCCTATATCATCTTTGTATTGGACAAATCCCAAGCTCTTTAGAATATTATCAATCACCTTATTCCAATTATGTACTGCTTGCTTCATCCCATAAAGTGACTTCTTAAGCAACCATGCCTTGCTTCCTGTAGCTTGCCAATCAACTACATATAGGATTTCTTCAAGAGGCCCATTAAGGAAAGTACCTTTAATATTATATTGCTACATGATCACCTTGTTTTTAATACTAATGTAGAGCAAAATTCACTAGGTCTTCTCATAATAAACTGGGGTATAGGTCCCATAGAGGTTGTAGTCTATACCTGCCTTCTGTAAAAAACCTCTAGCTATCAGACGAGCTTTGAAGCACTTTGGATTATTGAGTACTTTATCAGTTTTTTCTCTTAGTACCTACTTGGTGTCAATTATCTTAGCTCTGTTAGGTACCTTATCTACCCACTCATAAACCTCATATTTAATGAAAAGCTCAAGTTCTCTTTTAATAGCTTGCTTCAATTTGCTCTTATCTAATGAGTTAAGAGCTTTACTCATTGTCAGATAGCTTTCGGAAATATGCCCATAAGCTGAATCTTATTCTAGCCATTTAGGAGGAATACTAGCTGTACTTCTAGTAGTACGTTATAGCATGGATGAAGTTGGTATAGTAGCTTCTGTAGCTTCTGAGGACATTGATTTAGGAGCGAACTATATTTCTTATAAGAGCTGTTCATTCACTTCTCGGTCATTATATATAGTTTCGAGTGCTACTGGCTATGTGTCAGCATATTTCCTCCACTATGGAGTGAATTATTTGATAGCTGAATTGAGGCTGATGAGCTGGCTAGTGAATTAGCTGGCAAATTGACTAGCAAATTGGCTGGTGAAGTAGCTGGTGAATTGATTAGTAAATTAACTAGCGAATTATCTGGCCAATTGCCTGGCAAATTGGCTAGCAAGTTGGCTATTGAATTAGCTGGTAAGCTGGCTGGTGAATTAGCTGGCAAACTAGCTGGCAAATTAGCTGGCGATGTAGTAATAATTCTCATATTAGATAAGTACTTTGTCTTGAATATAGGGTTTTTTACTATAGTGACTTGTTTTGATAGCAGAATAATCTTGTAGACACCATATATAGAAGTATATCCTACTATCTTTGCTTCTATTACTCTAACAGTGAGTTTACTATCTGTGTAGATATGGTAGTAGACAATTTTCCCAAAAGGCCTGAAATGTCCTCACTCTTTCTGAATATCTATCTCTAGTTTAATCTTCTGCAGCGGAGCATCTCTATTTAGTAATGCATGTGGAATTCAATTTTTAATAAACGTAGGATACTTCATTGCTAGAGACCAAGTGGAGTTTGGCATTCCTTTCAAATTGGTATGGACTATTGTCATGATAGTTTGATTAGTTCTCTCTGTAAATGCATTTTTCTCACTATAGTAGAGTACTATAGGTTTTTCACTGATTCCTTGTTTTGTAAGCTATTGCTGAAACTTAGTAGATTTGAACTCTTCTCTGATGTCAGTCTGTAATGATTGAATTTTTGTGCTAGTAAGATTGGCAAAGTATGATATCATATGTTAGAGGGCTTCGGCTACATCAGATTTTGAGGCAATAGCTTGAGTGATTATAAATCATAAGAAATCATCTATAAGTGTAATCATATATTTTTGATGTTGTCAGAATGAATGAGCTGGCCTAGTCTAGATGTCCTGATATTGTGTACTATTCCAGAACCCCTCCACCCACTATTAGGTTTCAAACCTGGAGGAGCTCCCCTATACCCTCAGGCTTAAACGAGTTGAATACCTACCATTAAGAAATTATTGACATCTTTGAGGCCATGGATGCCATCAGGACCAAACTCAGCAACAGCCTGGCTGTGGCTGAATGAAAATTGAGATCAGTCAACGAAGAAATTACAGTCCTCTAGACTGATCTTGATCATGTGAACCTTGCTCTAGCCACCAAATAGACTATAGTCCAAAACCTCAGCCATACTCTAGCAAACCTAGCAATACCAAAAACAATAGCAGCTAGTAACAACAAGACTGAAAGCATCCCGACTCCCCCTAAGTTTAATAGAGATTAAGTTTGTCTATGAGCCTAGAAAAATACTGTCAATCTTAAACTGAATGGAGATTCTACTAGGTTCCCATTCGAACAATATTGACTGTTATATGTTTTCGCCTTGCTAGAGGGGAAAGCTGATGACTAGATCCAGCCATATGTCCTCAAAACTGGAATCAAACTTGATGATATCTCGGCCCTTTTCATAATTCTAGATAGGGTGTTCAGGGACCTCGATGCCATTGGTACTGCCAGTAGAGCCCTTCAAGCCCTCAGGCAGAAAAACACTGATCTGTCCACTTATGTGGCAGAATTCTCAAGACTGGTGGCAGAGGTCTAATGGAATAACTAGTCCAAACTAGAGCAATTCTTGGAATAGCTAAATAACGAAATCCAGCAGGCTATAGTCAGCCTCCCAGTAGCCAAAACCCTTGATGAATTGATTGACCAGGCTTCCCAGGTGGAACAACGGATATCTCAGCTCTGCAACCACCCCATGTTCAGGCCAGTACCTATCTTCCACAACCCTAGCCTTAGCAATACCATGCACTAAAATAGCTCAGGCCTCTGCCTCCACTAATAAACTAGCATATCTATTATGGGTGGCAGGAAGGCCCACCCCTATAGACCTATCATCGGGAAGGCCTTGACTAACCCTCCCCTCACAAAAAACTGCTCCCTAGCTGCTCATACTATCTCGAAAGCCAGGATTGAACAAGTTAGGGAAGAGTCAGGAAAAGGGAAGTCCCTTGCCTAGTTACTGACACTAGGAAGGGACCTGCTTTAGGTCATTTATCTTTGTCTATATTTTTTTGCCTATATCTATGTCTGTTGATAAGTCTCACCTGTTTAGCAAGCACTTCATTGTACCTATAACTGTCAAATTTAATCGTAAAATAGTGGTCAAATCAGCTCTTATAGATTATGGTGCTTCAGGAATTGCCTTTATTGATCAGGCCTTTGTTAGTAAGAATTCCATCCCAACCTTCAAGCTCAATACCCCCCACCTCCTTGATGTTATTAATGGCCATCCTATCTCCTCCAGGGCTATCATCAACTTTGCTTATTTACCCAGTGCTATTGGAGACCATTCTGAGAGTCTCCCAATATTCATGACCAAGCTAAAATACTCCATTGTTCTGGGGAACCCATGACTCTAGATGCATGACATCTCCATCAATTTTAGCTTCTATACCTTGAATTTTAATAGTGAGTATTGCAAGAGACACTGTGGTGCCCCGCAGACTACCATTAAGGAGTTAGGTACTTTACCTCTCCTGGTAGAGGACCCCACCCAGGTAGTATACTAGACCATATATGTCAATGTTTGTAAACACCCTATCTCTGCTCTAACTCCTGTTCCCCCTGTTTTCCCGATCTCCCCTGTTCTCTCTAATCCCCTAGTCCCCCCGGCTTCTACTAAACCCCTAAGTATCAGCTTCATTGGAGCTAGAGCCTTTACTTACCTTACCAAACAACACAAACTAAAGGCCTATACCCTGTCAATCTATAAAATTAACCTAGAGATTAATAAGATGAGACCTAAAGAGGAGTGGAAATCAATGGTTCCAGATGAATACTATGAATTTATCGACCTCTTTATAGAAAAAGCTGCAGAAATGCTTGCCTCCCATCGACTATACAACCACACAATTTAGTTGATCAAAGGAAAAACTCCCCCTTATGGCCCTCTCTATAGAATGTCCTGAGTGGAATTAGAGGCTCTGAAGAAGTACTTGGAGGAGAATTTGAGTAAGAGCTTCATCCAGCACAGCTCTTCCCCAGCAGGTACTTCTATGCTATTTGTCAAGAAATCAGATAGCTCCCTTCGATTGTGCATAGACTATCGTGGCTTGAATGAAATAACAGTGAAGAACAAGTACCCTTTACCTTTGATCTATGAGACATTTGCCAGGCTCTCCAAAGCAAAATAGTTCACTAAATTGGATCTAAGAGGGGCTTATAACTTGGTATGGATTGCAGAAGGATAGGAGTGGAAAACTGCTTTCTAGACATATTACAGTTATTTCAAGTACAATATGATGCCCTTCAACCTAACTAATGCCCTCGCCTCTTTCTAGCACTTTATCAACAACACCCTGCGGGACTTTTTGGATGTATTCTGCACAGCCTACCTGGATGATATCCTTATCTACTTGGATACCCTAGTAGAACATAAGATCTATGTCTGGCAAGTACTGGAGAAGCTAGAATGAGCTAGGTTATACCTTAAACCTGAAAAATGCGAATTCTATGTCCAAAAGGTGAAGTACCTGGACCTGATAATAACTACGGATGGTATCAGAATATACCCTACCAAAGTCATTGCAATCTAAGATTGGGAAACCTCTGCCAACTTTAAGGACATATAGGCTTTCTTGGGCTTTGCCAATTTCTACCGCCAGTTTATCCTAGGTTATTCAAAGATCGTGGCATCCTTGACAGTACTGACAAAAACGAAGGGCCTGGAAAAGAATTAGTGATTTCACTAGAATCCTGCAGCCCAATCAACCTTCGAGAACCTTAAGGAAGCCTTCTGTTCAGCACCCATCTTGGCCTACTTCAACCCTGATAGCAAGTGTATCGTAGAAATTATAAGAACCTCGAGTATTTCACTACTACCAAGCTGCTGAACCAATAGCAAGTTAGGAAGTCGGAGTTTTTATCTCGGTTAAACTTCAAGATCAAATACCAGCTGAGGAAGGCTAGTGGGAAACCAGACGTGCTGACTAGGAGATTAGAAGATCTTTCTAAGGGGGGGGATAAAAGGCTATAGTAGTAGAACCAGGTGGTACTAAAGCTGGAAAATCTTGACCTAGCCACCAATATTCTAGCGGGGGCTGAAGATATCGAGGGTGATATCATAGATGTTAAGGCCAATGTAGATACAGGAAGTCATCTCTGATAGTAGGTAAAAAGGGTATGTAGGAAAGACCCCCTGGACAAAGAGATAATCGCTGTGGTAGAATCTAGATAGTGCCACTATACCAAGATTTCTCTAGCTAAGTATACAACTTAGGACAGTCTCCTTTACTACCTTGACTACCTTTACATACCTGCAGATAGCAAACTATGCTTGAGACTAATCAAGGAGTACTATGACATCCTGACCACAGGCCACCCTAGAGTAACTAAAATGTTAGAGTTTTTTTCTAGGTAATATACATGGACTTACTAATGGAAGGAGGTAGAGCGGTACATATGGAATTGCCATGTATGCAAGCATGCAAAACCTACCCACTATGCTCCTTATGGTATCCTGAAGCCTCTGGAGATCCCCGATCGGCCCTGGCAATAACTGACCATGGACTTCGTAACTGTGTTGCTAAAGGACTCGGGATTCAATGCCATTCTGATGGTGGTGGATCAGCTGATGAAAATGAGGCATGTAATACCTTGCCGGGATACCTGCTCTGCCCTAGAGCTAGCCAATCTCTACCTCACCAATATGTTCTAGTATCATAGTCTCCCTGAATCTATGGTATCTGACCGAGGGCCTCAGTTCACCTCAGAATTCTGGAAAGTATTCTGCAAGCTTTTGGGAATCAAGGTAAGCCTCTCGACAGCCTACCATCCCTAGACTGATAGACAATTAGAAAGGATAAAAGTTATTATAGAACAATATCTGTAGGCCTATATCAACCACCAGCACAATAACTGGGTGTCCTTACTGGCAACCTATAAGTTCATCGTAAACAACCAGTTCTTAGAGTCCTTGAAAACCTCTCCATTTCTAGCCAATTACGGTTAGCACCCCTAGTTCATGGATGCTCTAGCACCCCCACAGAGAGCCCATCCCCCAGCTAAGAAGTTTACAAGTGGGATCACTGAACTCCACCAAACCTTGAAAACCAAGTTGGCTTATGTCTAAGCTAGGCAGGCTGAATACACAAATGGATCCAGGTTGCCAGCCCTGAGATATCTGTCAAGAGACAAGGTGTGGCTTTCTAGTCGCTATTTCCATATAGAACAACTGTCACGCAAACTAGATCACAAGTTCTTAGGTCCATATAAGGTATTAGGGAGTGTGGGCACTCATGCTTACCGGCTGAAGTTCCCTAAGGATATCAAGCACTATCCATCGTTCATGTCTCTGAGATCGAGCCTGCTATAGATGACCCTCTCCTAGGACACAAACACCCACCACCTCCTCCAGTAGTTATTAAAGGTGAAGAAGAATGGAAGGTGGAGAAAGTGCTAGACTTGCAAAAGAGGTACAGGTATCTGCAGTACAAGGTTAAATAGGTAGAGAATGAGGAGGCTACCTGGCAACCTACTGAGGACCTAAGAAATGCTCAGGATCTGGTCTCTCTGTTTCATCAGCGATATCCGAGGAAGCCCCGTCTAGTTAAGTGATCTCCCCATATCTAAGTTAGGATTCTTGTCCTTGTTCTTGTTATTGTTGTTTCTATTATCACCTGCGATACAGGTGATGGGTCTTTGTTGTTGTTTAGAGTTGGGGTTCTCGTGTTGTTGTTCTCTGTATTAATTTGGCCAGTTGACGTGCCCAAAGCCTCTGGAGCTCTACCCTAAAGGGGGGATAGTATTACAACGACCTGCTTAGTTGTCTTTGTCATCACCTATGGTACAGGTAATGGGTTATCACCTATGGCACAGGTAATAGGTTATTGCTTTTCTATTTGGCTTCCAAGATAGGGATCTTGGGAAGCTTATTCCTTTCATTGCTTTGGCCTAGAATCATGTATGTATAGCTCCTATCCATTGTACTATCATTGGATCCCCATCCAACATCTTTTATCCTAATATAAACCTTGCCTCTCTCCGTAAAGGTGTATCCCCTTTTATACCCCCTCATCTTGCCTTATCCTATAAATAACTCTGTAGTACAGCTGCCCCCCACCAATATATACGGTAACTGCCTCCATATGTCTCATACCCCTTGCCCTCTGCCTCTCTTGCCTCTTGCCCTTGCCCCTGTCCTAGCCTTCCTCTAGTCATACACATAGTATTCCTATGTATGTGTTGCCCTAGCCCTGCCCTTGCCTCCGTATACTTCTTGGTCACCTTGTCCCCAGAGCCCATGTTACACCTATACCTGATATACCATCCCATGGCTTCTTGCTTTATTAAATGAATTTGAGAAACCTCTAACCGATATATATCATTTACTATAGTGAGTAGGCTAACTTAATCTTAAAATATTAAGGTATTCTGAGTGCCTAGAGCAAGTGTTGCTCCTTGCTAGCAGATTTTTGCTATACTTATAAGGTTTCAAGGGAAACCTGGCACATAGAGAATGTTATTAAGAGTTATTTTTCTAATTTTTATGGACCTCTTATGAGTAGAGTAAATGCTTCCTCCCCCAGTTCGACCTAACTGATAATGTTGGTGAGGGTCAATAAGCTCAAGCTTGTTATTGGTAATGAGGATAGATGCATATATATCTGCAAACTAATTATTGGTTAATGTTGCTATCAAATTGGTAGTCAATATTGCTGTCAAATCAGTAGTTGTTTTATTATAGAAAGTATCTCAAATTTCACTAGACTGAGTGATATGGGCTGCTAGAGGAGTGCTATTCCTTAAGGCATCTCACCTCTTAGTTCTACAATCCTTCTCTTCATGAGATATTCTAGGCCATCCTTTGCTTTTGCAATATTAACACTTTACCAGTAGGTTGATAATTGCGAAGGCTTAGGTAGGCTCTTGAGGTGTATCTCTTCTTGGGCGAGCTTTAAGGTAATCTGATAGCTTATAAAGTCAGAGTGCGCTATCAGCATAAGAGGGAGTAGTAGTTCCTACTATCAAATTCATAATAAGATTCTAATATACTGAGATATAAGGGAGTGTAGATAATAGCATGGTTGCTTTTTATCCATCATAGCTAATAAAACTCTTGATGGTGCTAGTAAAACTGGAGGTATCAGAAGAAATGGTAGCTACATTAGCTACTAGTAACAGGAGGTTCTATTTATTTTCGAACTTTATGATGTGTTGAGTCAAAGTGTCCTTTCTATTATTGAAATGAAAATTAGTGATTGCAAAAAGCAGCACAGATATATGTGTGTGAGTGTGGCCTTCATAATGTGATTTTAGGGTCCCCCAAGCATTGAGTGCATTAGGGGAGATATAAATAAGTAATAATGGTTCTGAATCACAATTTACTATAATAGTAGCTAGAGCTTTGTTAGAGAGCTATTAATATTTCTTTGTTAGTAGTTTGGGGGCTATACTCTTGACAAGGTCTATAGCCTTATTAAGATTAGTAAGTCGAAGAAGCATTATTACTTTCATGGACCATGAGCTATAATTGTTCTCATATTTGAGGTTCTTGGTAGCCTTTGGTAGCTTGAATAAGATATGCAAGGTAGTGGCTAGTGCTATATGAAAAGTATTGGCCAATGCTATTTTGGATGTTATTGCTAAACTTATAAATAATATTGATTGATTAAAAAAGATAAGTTACTACCATATAAGAAACTGTACAATGGTTGTACTATAGTGTATATAGAGGAGAAGAGAAATATATTAATAATAATAGCCCCACATACAGAAGGGCATATAATATTAGCTTAAATATATAAACAATAGTACCAAATATACTTATCATAAGAAATAGTAACATTAATATAAACTTTTGTTCTTTAGCATTCTTGCCTAATTAGGTCTTGCCCTTCACTCTTAATTTGGATCCGGCCTTGCCCTTCATATCCTGCTTCCTACTTAGCCAGCAATTATTCTTCAACATCTTGATATATACTCTATATCGGTTTAGCTGTTCTTATTCTTTAGCTCAATCTTTAGCCTATTCAAAAGGTTATAGGGAGCTGCGAGCTTGCTTATCGGTTGGGTGATCTGGGTCAGCTTCTACTACAAATATCTTTCTATGAACTAGTTGTCACTCTGATTTTCTAGTTCTGACCATACTTTCCTAATCTCTAGCAGTTTTCCTAGGTTTCCTCATTAGGAGTAAAACTGCTGGCTAAGGAGTTAGTTCTAGCAACTTTGGGGCTTCTGGCTCTAGATCTTCTACTAACTCCTCTTCTGATTCTAAACTGCTATTGTTCATTTCTACTAGGATTGGTTGAAAAGCAAGTTTAATCTAGCCCATGTCTGTTCAGACTTGATAACTTTCGAAGCTTTCAGTATAACTAATTATGTTGGCTTTGTAGCTTTTTGGAGAGAGCTTGTTGGAAATATCATAGTGGAAGTAGAGAACTGATTGGCTAAAGGATCTTAACTTTGTCCGCTCTATATCAGGATCCTTTTTGAGTATAATCTTAATTAAGGATTTACCTTTTAAAGTCTTTTAAGGGATTTAGTTCTTAGTATAGGTTACCCAACTCAAAGCTTTATCCCATAGTCCTTTAGGTAGGTCAAATCTAATTAAGGTGGTTCAGCTTATAGTGAGAATTATTTGATTTGTGCACTCAATTATAGTATTGGTTGCAGTATGCTTAGGAACAGTCTCTTTTGAGGTTATACCTCTTTGTCTCAATTCTTCTTAAAGCTCATTAATCTGGAATTCTCTACCCCAGTTAGCCTGAATTTGGCTGACCTATAGGTTTGTGGCTGCTTCCAGTTTATTAATTATTTCAATTAATGCTTTCCTAGTCTCGCTCTTCTTCTGAAGGGGCTGTACAGCTATATATTAACTAAAGTTATCTACAATTACTAGCAGATATCAGTATTATTTGCTTAGTGTGGAAGGTTTGATTGGCCCGACGAGGTTTGCATGAACCCATTCTAGAAGTCGGTTTATCCTAATCTGTAAATCTTTGGGCTGCTTAGATGCAGCTAGTTTGGTGGCCTTCCTGTAATGGAGAACGTTGTTTCATTTACTTATATAATTGATTATATACTTTTGTATTTGCTATATTACTACTATGTTATATAACTAAGCCTCTTGGTTGAAAGACAAGCCTTCTATTATCTCCTACTACTTTATAAGTGTCTATAGCCTGTGGAATTTGCCATGGGAAATTCAATGGAACTTGCCATATAAGTATACTCTGATTATGGCTACGTGACCTTTGTTTAAGGTGTGTGACCTATTACTATGGCTACATGACTATTGTTTAGGGCATGTGACTCATTACTATAGCCATATAACCTCTTTTGTACAGTACACTACCTTCTGATATGCTACCCTTTATTGTATTTATTTCCTTAGTTATCAGATCTTAGAAGAGTATAAATAGGCTACTAGATTCCCTCTGGAATCCACAAGCAAGAAACAAGAAGCAAGCACACAGCAGCAAGCAAGCCTATATACTGATCAGATCAAGATTAAGATCATATAGCTTAGATAGTATAAATCATATAAGATAGATTACACTAGTTAATTACTATTCTCTCCGGGAACGTCCTATATAGTAATCCCTTTACCTTTCTGAGGTCTTACCTCAGTAGAATTGAATTACACAAATGTCCATACCTATGAATATAGATTGTATAAATAGTACTGAATGAATACTATCTAGTACTATTTATTACATTTTTTTTAACTTACTTACCTAATCTTTACTTTTAAATCCAAGGCCTAATTAACCTTTGGATACCTTTATTATACTCACATAAGTATATACAATTTGACACATATGTATACATATAAAATCGATATTATTATTTAACTAGCTAGCCAACAAAATCTAATAATAAGACATCAGATTCTCAATAGTAGTAAATCAATAAAAGACTTAGAAGTAAGCTAAGCAGATCTCTAACAGGCTATGGTACCCCATATTAAACAATTCCACCTTCATTCACAATACTTTTCCTAATAAGATCTACAAATTATCTTATACTCCTGGCAACTACTATTATATCTGTACCTATAAATCTAGTATACTATTGAAAAACCAGCCCTTCAAGTCCCAAGAATAATTGGTCTATACAATTAAGCATCACAATCCCAAGTCTCAAATCTCACTGCCTCTACTACAGCCATTTCCTCCAGAAAAGAATTACCTCTATCAGAACCTTCCTTAGGTCCAGATATCTTTACCAATACTTCTATATCCTCAATGTCTACCTCAACACACCAATTAGAAAAAGTGACACTCTTGCCGGAAGAACTAGAACTAAATTCTAGACCAGTAGACAAAGAAAAACTAGGACTATAAGAAACATCAAGATCTTAACATCTAGCCTTACCAACCAGGTAAGCCACCGAGCTAACAGAACTATTAGTTGAACGAAGATCATAAGGATTATCAGCCACTATACCATTAGCACAGTAAGGTGCTAAAGAAGAAAAGTAACTCGACAATTGTATCATATAACTAGCTGCATTTGTTTGTAGACAGATAATAAAATCAGATATTAATAGTATCTGAACTTAGTAAGAAGACTAAGAGGTCAAGGTAGTTAACTATGTTACCTGAAGATATTAAGAAATTAGTACAAGAAACTTTCAGAAAGACCAGATTTATAGTTCTTAATATAGAAGGAGAAGTAAATCTACCTATAGATATAGAAATAGAAGAACCACAGAGAACAAAAACCAAACTATATTTTAGTATGGCATTGTCTCTCACACCAGAAGAATTTTGAGATAGATATTTTACAACAATTAAGAAGATTATAAAATATACTCACTTAATGGGACATGCCCAACAGTATTATCCTGAAAATACTCGACTTTAAATAGAAGCTATAGTAAAACACTATTTATGGCTAACTCTATACCCATTTGAAGAAAAGGACTTGGAAATGAATGCATTTTTAAGCAAGAAATTAAAGAAACCTATTGTTCCTTTTCTAAGGAAAATGATGAGTAGCACTTATCTAGAAGAATCAGTATATACTACAGAGGATTTTTTCAATTCTAGTAAAGAACTTCCAGGAGCATTCCTAAGAACACTAAAACATCAATCAAAAGGCAAAGGTCGAGCACCTGGGACACTAGAAAGGAGGACTGGGTCAGCTAAAGAACTAGACAATCAAGATCAACCACTACAAGATATAGAATTACTAGAAGACGATAATGATTTAGACATAGGACTAGACTAGTAGAAGTAGAAAATGCAAAGAGGAAGATGAGACCCCAATAATAGTAGAGATGATAGCTCGGACTTTGATAAGGCATTATTAGTTGCAAGTTAAACTCTAAAAAGAAAACCCAAACGAGGAAAATCAGTTGAATACCAGTAATAGGAATCTACAATAGGAATAGTTATAATGGGTAACCATAAAGTAATAAACGCTTTAAAAGGAATAAAGATTGATATACCAGAAAAAATAAAAGGAGAAGACAAAAAATAGTAAGACTCATAATATTTTAACTTTTATACTATAGTAATGCAATGTTAGTTGGTTATCAAAGGAATAGATTTGGAAAGTGCTTTAACTTTAGAAATTGTTGGATCTAGAATGGAAGGAAGCACACTCACTACTTATAATCAAGTACTAAGAGAGAAAGGAAAGAATGTAATATTTATTAGATTTATATTAGTACTTAGGGATTTTCTGATACCCTCTACTAGTAAGAACATTTTGTAGAAATGATGGGAGACAGCCACACCATATAAGGACAAATATTATATAGGAATTAAATAGTTTACTAACTGGCTTACTAAAATACAAATTAAATTAATTAATAAAAATGGTAAATAATCAATATTACAAGAAGTAAAAAGAAGAAAGTTTTTTAATCTCCTGCTACCATATATGTCAGCTACATTAATTCTTTTAATCAAAGAAGAATGGTTATATGATCAGCTTGTACATCAAACAGAATCATATGAAGCTTCAAAGAAAGATATTGCCTTACCATCCATATCAAATATATCTCAACAACAATACTCTCGGAATAAAAATTGGAGTCATGGTCCACGCAGGGACCAGAATCAATATCTATAGTATTAGAACCCTGGACACTTCTACAAGGACTATAGGAAATAACAAAATAAGGTACCTATGCATACAGCCATAAAAGATTTAGCTATATTGATAGCTGCTAAAAACAAAAACAACAAGGATAAAATTAAGGAATGACTCTTGTCAAGACAGGTACTAGATTTTAGTAAGATATTCATTAGAGCTAATGAACATCCTGCACTAGCTTTAATTGATCTTTAAACAAATGGAGGAGACTTAATTAATTCTCAATTTATATACTTATACAAAATACTGACTAGAAGTATCAAGAAGAAACTATTAAGTACTGCAATTAAAGGCTTAAAAGGAATAATAAATAAAGCTTGTACTATCAAACTTGATTGAATAGGTTATGTAGAAGAATGAACGTTTTATGTAGCTTATTTAACTAGATAGGATATAATACTAGGAGAACCTACTCTTAGCAAAGTGTAAGCAATAATTTCTGCCCATTAGGAACCAGTCACTATCCAACCAGAAGATATTTCCCGATTCCAGCTAAGTATATGGAAGAGATCTAAAACTATAGTGAATGGCATAAAATCAGTATATACACAGGTCAGCTATAAATCAGTTATAAATTATAGTGAACTAGATAATTAGGAAAATATTAGTAATATAGAAGAAACTGAATTAGAAAGAGAACTCATGATAGCTGTTTCTATAGTACAGAAACAATTCAATCCTATAACAGAGTTTCTTTTATTATTTCCTAAGACAATTGTTTGGGAATTACTACTACTAAGAAAGATTAATCACTTTATCAAACTAAAAGCAGGAGCTACTTGGATAATAAAATAGTGACCTTTAGGATAACGATTTAGACAACAAATCCATGACAAATTAGTCAAAGAAGAAGCATTAGGTTATATATATAGAGTAAAAAATGACACAAATGCTGTAGTCATATTCACTATTCCTAAATAACATAAACCAGAAGAAGCCAGACACGTTAATGACTGTTAAGACTATAATTTAGCTGTCAAACTGGACCACACCCCATTGTAAGATATTAATGAAGTAATTGAACTAGTAGCAGAGAATCCCATTTAGACTAAGCTTGACTTAGCTAATAGATTTTTTAATATTAGAAATAATAAGGAATCTGAGCAACACTCTACCTTTTTATGTCATATAGGATATTTTAGAAGTAGAGTTATGCAATAAGGAAATCATAATGCACTAGCTACTATGGTTTACATTATGCATGAAATTTTTAAGGACATAGTCTATAAAAATTTAATTATCTATATTAATAATATTATTGTATTCTCTAAAATATATAAAGAACATGTATAATTACTGAAGAATGTACTTCAATATTTACAGGATGAGAAATTCTATCTCAAAGAAAGTAAATGCTAGTTCTTCGCTCTAAGATTGGAAATCTTAGGACATGTTTTGACATCAAATGGATTATATGTAGACCTGAAGAAGAGAACTACTATATTAACATTCCCAACTCCCATATGAAAAAAGGATCTTAGAGGATTCCTTGGAATTGTTAATTATCTTAGTAGATTTATTTCTAACCTGGCATTGTATGCCAGCATCCTGTTAGAACTGTAAGGAGAAACAAAGAAATGGGAATATACAGATACTCATAAAGTAGTGTTTGAAAAACTTAAGGAACTTATGAATTCTCCACATGTTTTAAAACTCTAGAATAATGAATCTACCAAACCCAAATATTTAGTGTGTAATGCTAGTAATATAGAACTAGGATCATGGATAGGTCAAGGACTATTGACATACATTAAACTATTATACTTCTACTCTAGAAAATTTAATCTAGCATAACTCAATTATTTTACATTTCAAAAGGAATCATTAGCAATTATTAACTTATTAAAATTTTTTGAAGCATAATTAAGAGGTTATGAGTTCACCATCTTTACCAACTACAAACCATTAGTAACCTTCTATACTCAAATATCTATAAGCCAAAAATTGAGGCAATGGCAAGATTACCTAATGAAATTTGATATAGACATATAGTACACTGTAGGAAAGGAAAATTTAATAGCAGATGCTCTATCAAGAAAGCATAAATACTTAGACACTCCTACTACCAAGGATGATTATATTTCCAACAGTATTGATTCTTCCAACTATACCTACAACTGTAATATCTCTACCAATGCTTTAAGAATTTTCCACTCACCAGAAACCTCCACTCAGAACAATGAAGAGCTATTAATTTCAAGTATATCAACTGCGACTTCAACAAATATCGTAAAAGAGCTAAAGAACTTGGACACTATATCTTCTATCTATACTTTAAGGGCATTCAGGATCATCACCAAAAATATTATTTGCGTCCTATGCGTCTGGACGCCTGGGACATATAGGACGCATATGAGAAAAACTCAAGATTAGGATGCCAAACGCTTGGCGTGCAAGCGTCCAGACGTACTCAGACGGTGCTCGTACAGTACTCATGCGCCTGGAATGCAACACATGTGCTTTGCAAATGCTCCCTCCTCTTGGACGCAATATGGAACGGGCTACTCGTCCCTAATACTATAGGTTCTACAGCTACGTTGCTAATGGATAGCCCACAATCGGTTTGTTCTATAATGCATACCTGCTCACCACTTGCATGTATGACAGCTAGGTATGTAGCCACTATTGCAGCCATTGAATATGCATATAGCAGAAATATCCATTGTATTTGCTAATAATTATATACACAGAAGTAATAGATATATATATAGAGTATACAATCGCTACTCCAATCGTACTAACACTCACTCTAATACTTACTCTAATACTTGCCCTAACACTCGTTCTAATACTCACTCTAATACTTGCTCTAATACTCGCTCTAATACTTGCTCTAATACTCGCTCCAATACTCACTCTAATACTCACTCTATTACTTGCTCTAATACTTGCCGTAATGTGCTGGGATATAGAGCGAAATGAAAATGTGCGAGGGAGGGAGGTATATATACAGATAAACCATAGTTGCAAAGGCTGACTGGTAAGACTGACAATTTAGACTTTCTGAAGACAATGAGATAAGGGATAACAAGAGAAGTGGCAGGACAGTTATCAATGGCGCTCAGCCCCCTTTTGCCTGTGGATGCCGTACTATTCAATGCCTGGCCTGGTAATAGTCATATTGGGAAATCGTAGTCATTGTATAAAGATATATGCGGAGTTCACGCTTTGTGATATGTTTCGTAGGAATTCATGCATTCACGGGCATATATATATATATATATATGTATGAAAAACTTGTGCTTTTGGAGACTTATATATATATATGTGAGAATTTCATGCATCTATGGGCATATATATATATATATGCCAGAAACTCATGCTTTTGGAGACATATAGAGAAATGCATGCATTCGTGGGCATATATATATGTGTGTGCGAGAAACTCGTACTTTTGGAGACTTATATATATATATGCGAGAATTCCATGTATCTGCGGGCATATATATATATAAGTCTCCAAAAGCATGAGTTTCTCGCACATATATATATATATATATATGCCTGCGAATGCATGAATTCCTACGAAATATATCACAAACCGTAAACTCCGAAAATATCTCTATACAATGACTACAATTTCCCAATATGACTATTACCTGGCCAGGCATTGAATAGTACAGCACCTACAGGCGAAAGGGGCCTGAGTGCTATTGATAACTGTCCTACCACTTCTCTTGTTATCCCTTATCTCATTGTCTTCGGAAAGTCTAAATTGTCGGCCTTACCAGTCGGCCTTAGCAACTATGGTTTTCCTGTATATATACCTCCTTTCCTTGCATATTTTCCCTTTGCTCTATATCCCAGCACATTACGGTGAGCATTAAAGCGAGTAATAGAGCGAGTATTAGAGCGAGTATTGGAGCGAGTATTAGAGTGAGTATTAGAGCGAGTATTAGAATAAGTGTTAGGGCAAGTATTAGAGTGAGTATTAGAGCGAGTGTTAGTATGATTGGAGCAGTAATTGTATGCTCTATATATATATCTATTACTTCTGTGTATATAATTATTAGCGAATATAATAGATATTTCTGCTATGTACATATTCAATGGCTACAATAGTGGCTATATACCTAGCTGTCATACATGCAAGTAGTGAGCGGGTGTGCATTGTAGAAGAGAGCGATTTGGGGCCTCGGTTCAGCAACGCCAGACATGGAACCTATAGCATTAACAACCTCAATTGAGTTGTTGATGGGATAGGAATGAACTCTGACATCCAGACCTTGAGCTTATGTCAACCACCGTCTGGACGGCTATTGTTGCCCCAATAGCGTCGGGATTCTATTGCGATGTAGCGCAAGGCCCTAGTTGCGTCCGGATCGTAATGCAATACCTCGGAGCGTCTGGATGCACAGGACGCACAGGACGTAAAATCGCATTCGGACGCTTAGTACTGTGTCCGGATGCCAAATTTTTGTTCCTGATGATAAAGAAAGTGAATATGATATAATGAAGGAAGAAGAGTTCTCAGACAATAAGACTTTATCCACTATACTTAATGAAGTTTTTAGTAGGTATGATCATATACCTAATATAAACAAGAACAAACCTTTAATAGTTCTTAGACTAAGATATAGGCCTCTTTCTTCTGAAAATGCTTAATAAAATACCCTCACTCCTGAAGAAGTAAAGGAAATCGCTATTGACCTAGTTCATAGCAACTGGTAATAATACAAAAGGATACACTAGTCCTTTTGCTGAGATTTTTACTGTCTAACTCATTATAGTTCCCATACTATGAACAACTACATGTTCACTATCAAAATATAAGTAATCTGCAACCACCATGGACATGGCAGTTTGAACTATAATCTGTTAGCTTCAGTTCTTAAGAAGGAAAAGAAATTCCTTACGTCTCATATTGTATATCTTGTATCTGCAAATGAGTCTCGAAAGGAACTAGCACTAGTACAACAAATACCAGTATATCTACCTCCTCAAGCTCTCAGCCGCAAAGAAGCTATCCAGAAAATCAGAGAATAGGCAAAAAGATAGAATACTAATAAGCTGATATGCCCTACTTTATAACCTAGCATTCAGTTCAGTAATTCTACTGAACAAATAAGTACCTAATAAATATAATAGGAGATCAAGGATACTTCTGTTGCTCCACAACAACCATGAAATATACTTCAACAACTAGCTACAACTGCTAGCAGCAACAATGCAATTCCAATCAACACCATCACTATTACCACTTGTTCCCAAAAGTGAGTAGCTATTAATAAAGATCCAGCACCCTCTTTCATTCAAGATACCAAGACCTCTAGATAGTGTTGTGATTTTTGAAAGTTCTTAGGACATAATGCTTTTATATGTAAGGAGAAGAAACCTACCATCAATGACTTTAACTAAAGGATTGAACTGACCGTCAACAAGCTCATTGAAGAGAAATATATTAGCAACAAATGGAAAGATAATAAGGACTACTTCATTACATATTGGCTTGACTAAGGAACAGATATGAAGGCCACATATCAATTGTACATAAGAGTATGTTCTATCTGAAAGAACTATAAAATAATACCTTTATGAACTGTAAAGATTATAGGAGAAAAGATAGATTTTTATATGTCAAGAACTGACAAGGACAAGGGAGATCAGTCTTACCCTCTACCTTTAATATTGAAGGTAAGAACTATCTCGAATTAGTTATTAAAAATACATATAAAGCAACTGCTTATAGTGGTATTGAAAAAATAATAAAATATCTTACAGACCAATATGATTGCTAGTCCTTTGTAGAACTAACTAAAGACTATATTAGAAGTTGCAATACTTGTCAAAAGACAAAGTATTCCAACAAGGTGCTACTTGGACTTGTAACTCTATTATATATATCAAGCAGGCTATAGACAGATATATCAATAGATATTCTTAAGTTAGCACCTATAACGACGGCTCTGGAGACAAGGCGACCAAGGGGTACACTGGGGTGAGGACAAGAACAAGATGAGACACATATAGGAGCACTACATATGTGATCAGAGGAAGGCTAGGATGGGGCAAGGGCTAGGAGCAAGAGGCAAAGATAAGAGACATATAGAAGTGGTTGCCATATATATCAAAAGGAGGCAGCTAAACTACAGAGTTGTTTGTATGAGACAAGGATATGCACAAGGAAGGTGTACAAGCACTGAGAGAAGCAAAGTCTTGTATTGGGTATATAAGACATTGGATGGAGATCCAACGAGAGGGCGGAAAAATGAAGATATATATATATGATTCCAGGCCAAGGCCATGAAAGAAATAAGCTTCCCGAGATTCCTATCTCGGAAGCTAAGATAATGATTACCTATCGACAATACCTGAACAAGCCTATTCAAGTGTCAAAAACAGCATGACACCCGAACAAGCCTGTTCAAGTGTTAAATTGAGACCAAGAATATAGTTATGACACTATCCCCTCTTTAGGCTGAAGCCCCAGTGATGGGGCCTGGGCACAACAACTAGTAATTAATATAGAAAACAACAAGTGCAATAACAAGGACCCCAACTCCAACTCCAAACAACAACAAGAACAAAAACAACAACAACAATGCAAAGTTACAACCTCAGTTGACTGGGCGAGGCTTCCTGAGGTATCGTTGGTAGAACAGGGTAACCAAATTCTGCACATTCTTTAAGTCTTCTGCAGGTTGTCAGGTAGTCTCCTCATCCCCTACCCACTTGACCTTATACTGAACTCGCCCATAGCATTTTCTGGAGTCCAGTACCTCCTCAACCTCCCACTGCTTTTTACATGCAATCACTACGGGAGGGGGTAGTGGGTGCTTTTGCACAGGGAGGGGATCATTGGCTGCTGGTTCAATCCCCAAGACATAAACAACCGGGTAGCATTTGATATTTTTAGGGAACTTCAACTGATAGGTGTGAGTGCCTATATTCCCTAATACCTCATATGGCCCTAGGAACTTATGATCCAGCTTACGAGAAGGTCGTTCTATCCAGAAGTACTGACTAGAGAGCCACCCCTTGTCTTCTGGCTGGTATCTGGGAGCTGGCAGTCATGATCCGTTAGCATACTCAGCTTGCCTGGCTTGTGCATATCTTAGCTCCGCTTTTAGGGTGGAGTGGAGCTTAGCAAGTCTAGCTGTAAACTCCTGTACTGGAGTATCATTTCTGGCCTTCTGTAAGGGTGCCAGGGTATCTACAAACCAGAGGTGCCAACTATAGTTGGCTAGGAAAGGGGGATGTTTTCAATAATTCCGAGAACTAGTTGTTGGCAGCAAATTTGCAGGTTGCTAACAATGAAATCTAGTTGTCCTACTAGTAATCAACAAAGGCCTGCAGGTATTGCTCCATAATGGTATTCATCCTCTCCAATTGCCCATCTGTCTGGGGGTGATATACTGTTAACAAATGTACTTTAATCCCTAGAAGCTCATAGAATGCTCTCCAAAAGTCTGAGGTGAACTGAGGGCCATGGTCTAATACAATGGATTTGGGAAGCCTGTGATACCAGAACACATTATTGAGGTAGAGGTTGACCAACTTCTTGGCCGAACAGGTATCCTGACAAGGTATGACATGCCTCATCTTCATCAGCTGATCTACTACTATCAAGATGGTATTGAATTCTATATCTTCTGGCAATCTTCTCACGAAATCCATGGTCAGGTACAGCCATGGCTGATCCGGGATATCCAGAGGCTTCAGGGTACCATATGGGGCATGGCAGACGGGCTTAGCATGATTGCAAACATAGCAATTCTGTATATACCGCTCTACGTCCTTCCACTGGTCGATCTATGTATATTCCCTAGCCAGCAATTACAATATTTTAGACACTTCTGGGTGGCCTGCCACTGGGATATTATGGTGTTCCTTAATCACTCACAGGTGCAGCTCTCATTTTGGCACATAGAGCTATTTAAGGTAGTAAAGGAGGCCTTCTTGGATGATATACTCAGCCAGGGAGATCTTAGGGTAGCGGCGTTGGCCGGAATCTACTGCGGTAATGATTTCCTTGGCCAGGAGGTTATCCTTGTATGCCTATCTCACCAGTTGTTGGAGGTCAGCTTCCTCATCAGCCTCAGCCTTAGCTTCCGTATTAGCCTTAGCCTCAGCCTCAGCTTCTGCATTAGCCTTAGCCTCAGCCTCAGCTTCCATATCAGCAAGGACATTGGCCGCTAGATCGAGGTTTTCGGGCTTCAATACTACTTGATTTTAGTATTTTAGGCTTTTATCCCCTCCTTTATGGAGGTCACCTGATCTACTAGTCAAGGGGTCCGATTTGCCATAAGCCTTTCCTGGCCAGTACTTGATCTTAAATTTGAACCGAGAAAGGAATTCTAACCACCTGGCCTGCCATTAGTTTAGCAGCTTAGTGGTTGTAAAATATTTAGGGTTTTTGTAGTCAGATAATACCTTGATAATCCCCTTGGCTGACTCCAGATATGGCCTCCATTCTTTGAATACTTATACGATGGCCATCAGCTCTTTGTCATAGATCTCTTAGTTGTACTTAGCCAGGGAGTGCTTTTTTAAGAAGTAGGCTACAGGGTAGAGGATCCTATTGACATACTGAGACTAGATTCCTACAGAGATATAGTTAGAGGTATCAGTATCCATAATATATTTACTGTCCAAATCGAAATGGACTAGGATCGGTGCTGAGCAGAAAGCTTCCTTGAGGTTCTGGAAGGCAGATTGGGCTTCTGGATTCTAGTCGAAGTACTGGTCTTTTTTGTTCAGAGTGGTGAGGGGGGCTACAATTTTCGAATACTCTAGAATGAACTGCTGGTAATAGTTAGCAAACCTCAGGAAGGCTTAGACCTCCTTAATATTTGCTGGAATTTGCTATTCCTAGACAGCGGTAATCTTGGTGGGATCCATTCTGATACCTTCAGTAGTGATAATTAACCCCAGATACTTGACCTCCTACATATGAAACTCACATTTCTCAGGCTTAAGGTATAATCCAGCTTGCTTCAGCTTTTCTAGCACTTGTTAGACATGAATTTTATGCTCTGCTAGAGTGTCTGAATAGATCAGGATATTGTTAAGGTAGACCATGCAGAACATATCTAAAAAGTCTCGTAAGGTATTGTTAATAAAGTACTGGAAAGAGGCCCGAGTATTGGTTAAGCCGAAAGGCATAACATTGTACTTAAAGTGCCTGTACCGGGTGTGGAAGGCAGTTTTCCACTCTTCACCTTCAGCTATTTAGACCAGGTTATAGGCTCTCCTCAAATCCAGTTTAGTGAACCATTTTGCCTTGGAGATCCTGGCTAATGTTTCCTGGATTAGAGGTAGGAGATACCTATTCTTAACCATTATCTTATTTAGGCTACGATAGTCCATACACAACTGGAGAGAGCTGTTCGACTTTTTTACAAACAGCATAGGAGCACCCACTGGAGAAGAGCTATTGCGAATGAAGCTCTTATTGAGGTTTTCCTCTAGGTATTTCTTCAGAGCCTCTAGCTCCACCTGGAACATTCTAAAGAGGGGCCCATAGAGGGGAGTTTGACCCTCTATCAGTGGAATTGTATAGTCATAAGGTCGGTGGGGTACTAGCTTCTCTACAGCTTTTTCCGAAAATAGATCAATAAACTCATGATATTCATCCAAGACCATGGCCTTCCACTCCTCCTTAGGCCGTATCTTGTTGATTTCTAGGTTCACCTCATATATAGATAGGGTATAAGCCTTTAGCTTGTACCTCCTAGTAATGTAAAGGAAAGCCCCTGCCCCAATGAAGCTAACATTCAGAGGCTTTTGGAGAACAGGAGGTACAGGAGGAACAGGGGAATTGGCATCGAGGTACGTAAGCAGGTGCACCACCTGGGTCAGGTGGATTATCAGGGTGGGCAAGGTACACAATGCAGTGATTGTGGCCTTTGGGTTCCCGCAGTGCTTTTTACAATATTGGCTGTTGAACTATAGGGTATAAGAGCCAAAGTTGACTGATATATTATGCTTCCTAAGCTAGGGGATCCTAAGGACAATTGGATACTTTAGCTTGGTTATGAACATTAGAAGATCTTCTGAGTGATCACTCATGGCACTGGGCAGGCATGCGAGGTTAGTAATCGCCTTAAAAGAGATAGGGCGGCCGTCAATAATATTAAGAAGGTGGGGGGTCTTTAGCTTAGAGGTTGGTATAGAGTTTTTACTGATGAAGGTCTAGTTAATCAATGCTATTCTTGAAGCACCACAATCTATGAGAGCTGATATAACCACTGTTTTATCATTGAACTTGACAGTTATAGGTACAATGAAGTACTCGCCAAACAGGCTAGACTCATCAACAGACATAAATATAGATAAAAAAACGCAGACAAAGATAAATGACCCAAAATAGATCCCTTACTAGTGTCAGCAACTTGGCAAGGGACTCTGCTTTTTCTGACTCCTCGGAGTTTTGGACACTACATATATAGCCAGGGAGCGATTCTTTCTCAAAGGACAGGCTACAATAAAGTAATCCCCTTTTCTACAGGCAATGCACAACCTATTATTGAGGCGATAATCCCTCTCTTCTTGTGTCAGGCAGGGCCTTCCTGATGATAAATCTATAGGGGTGGTGCCCTCAGCTATCAGGGATAGGTGGGCTAGCTTATTGGCCGTAGCTTGGGTCTGAGGGCTCGGTTTCTGGGGTTGCAGTTGCTGTGTTTGGCTCTGGGGGTGTTGGGCTTTAACAGGAGGCCAATAGGTACTGGAGGCGCTGGCTTGGACTCTCAACCTAGCAATCTTTTACTCTATTTTAGATGCCTGATCAATGAATTCATCTAGGATTTCAACATCTGGAGATTGGAGGAGAGCCTATTTCAGCTCAATATTGAGGCCTTACTCGAACTATTCTAGCTTCACCCGATCATTCCACTCTACCTCTGCTGCCAACCTTGAGAATTCTGCTACATATATTGAAAGGTCGTGGCCCTTCTGTTTTAGTGCTCGGAGAGTGCAAGTGGCTGTACTTATAGGGTCTGGGTCTCCGAAGGTATGGTCTAGGATTGTGAGCAGAGCAGTGACATTAGGGAGGTTGAAGTGGTTATCAAGTATATAGGGTTGGACTTGGTCTAAAGCTCTGCTCTCCAATAGGCCATATACATAAGCTAATCAGTACTGAATAGTAGGGAATTTTGTAGCATCCCCAGTTAGTTTGATTTTGATGGAATTTTTCTAGGCTTTTAGGCAAGTCCTATCACTATTGAACTTTGGCGGAGTAGAGAGATCCTGAGTCTTGGGTAACTGTGGTGCTTGGGGTGCTGGGGCTGCTTGAATCATATCCAGGGCTCTATTCAGGCTCTGGATGGTCCTTCTTTCATTAATCAAGTCATTCTGGGCAGTTGCGAGGTCAGCCTGGCAGGAGAAGAGGTCTTCGGTGTATATCGTAACTTCATCATTGGTTCTTGTCTGTTTTTGTTGTCCTTTATATATAGCTGATTCCAGCTGTTGACCTAATGCATCTGCAGCAAGGTAGATATTGATAATGGTCTGGCGATAGCTGCCGAAGTTAGCCTGATTTATAGAGATGGGTAGGGCTTGCCAGGCCCGAAATCTGACTGCAAGTATGGGAGTGGTATCTTGGTTAGATATTGAGCGTACTGGTTGATCAGAGTGATCTAACATAGTATAACAATGGTTCTGGGGACAAGGCGACTAAGCAGTACGTTAGAGTGAGTACAAGAACAAGGTAAAACACATGTTGGAGCATTACATATGTAATTAGTGGAAGGCTGGAATAGGGCAAGGGCTGGGGGCAAGAGACAAGGACAAGAGATATACGGAAGTGGTTGCCACGTATGTTAGAGGGAGGTAGCTATGCTACAGAGTTGTTTGTACAAGACAAAGTTGTACACAAGAGAGGTGTACAAGCGCTGGGAGAAGCAAAGTTCTGTATTGGATATATAACACGTTGGATGGGGATCCAACAACAGGGCAGAGAAATGAAAATATATATACATGATTCTAGGCTAAGGCTGTGGAATGAATAAGCTTCTCGAGATTCCTATCTCAGAAGCTAAGATAACAATTACTTATTAATGACACCCGAACAAGCCTATTCGAGTGTCAAGAACAGCACGATACCTGAACAAGCTTGTTTGAGTGTCAAATTGAGACTAAGAACATGGTTTTTACAGTACCTGTATTTACTAAGTATTCAATTTTGTACTCAAATATTCCTATTAAAGAAGATCATATAGTTTGTATTTTATAACTTTAAACGATTATCAATAGACAATTAGGATTCAAGTTTTTTATTTCTGTCTCAAATAATCTCATAGCTGAACAATATACTGCTACTTTTGATACTCATGTAGTTCCGACTATAGGATACTCTTTTTGTATTGTTTTTGACTGCGACACTCTTTTAATGTCAACGCATTTTCAAAATTAGGCTAGAAATAAAGGAATTAAGTTAGAACTGTCTACCACATATCATCCATGTACAGATAGACAATCAGAAATTTTGTAAGTAGCAAGAACCTGTAAAATCGAAGGATTTGATTGGCTATAGAAACTACGAGAGATATAGTTCAAACTTAACTCTAAGTATAATGCTGCTAGACAGAATAGCCCTTTTTCTACACTATTTGGATTTAATGCACATTTTAGTATATCGATACTTCCATACTCTATTAATACATATGTACTGGGAAACAAATGTCATAAAGTAATATCTAAAAACTTATATAATGCCAAGAAGACTCAAACATCTCAAGCAAACAAATGACTACCTAATACAGCCAAATTTTCAGGCGGACAATATGTTATACTTTCCTTAGAAAATATTAACTTATTAAATATCTTACTAAAGCTCAAACCAAAATGGCTAGTCCTATTTCCTATTGTTTCTAGAAATTGAAAACACAATAACTATAGCCTGAACCTATCCAGTCAATCTAACCTCTACCTTATATATAATACTTTTCATTTCAGTAAACTTAAACCCTATTATAAAAATAATTCTATCCAGTTCCCTTACAGATAATCTCAGGAACTAAGACTAATTCAAGATGATTATTATGAAGTTGAAAAGGTATTAGAATTCAAAACAGCTCCTTGAACTAGAGAAAGACAGTATAAGGTCAGATGGCTAGAATACTCTCCTAAATATGATTCTTGGGTAAATGCTAATGATATCACTACCGAAATTTTCTAAGACTTCTAGATAACTAAAAGTATAGAAGATTTATTCAAGAGACATTAAACAACTAGAGGAAAACAAGGACCACAAACTAGAGATAAGACTTGAGCTCTCATCTAATAAGAACAAGATAGAATCATGAGTTAAGGAAATACTAAAAATATTCATGTTAATACTAATATATTAACGATGCATCAAATCTTAGAACGTATGGAAACCAATTTAGCAAAGTAAGAGAAGTAAAGAGAGGAAATCCTTCTATATAAGGAAGTATAATGGAGAACGTTGTTTCATTTACTTATATAATTGATTATATATTTTTATATTTCTTATATTACTACTATATTATATAACTAAGTCTCTCAGTTGAAAAACTAGCCTTCTACCACCTCCTACTACTTTATAAGCATCTATAGTATATAGAATTTGTCATTGGAAATTCTATAGAACTTGCCATATAAGTACACTCTTATTATGGCTACGTGACCTTTGTTTAAGGTATGTGACTCATTACTAAAGCCATATGACTATTGTTTAGGTCATATAACTCATTACTATAACCACATGATCTCTTTTGTATAATGCACTACCTTCGGGTATACTACCCTTTATTGTATTTATTTCCTTAGTCATCAGATCTCAGAAAAGTATAAATAGGCTGCTGGTTTCTCTCTGGAATCCATAAGTAAGAAACTAGAAGTAAGCACACAGTAGCAAGCAAGCCTATATACTGATTAGATCAAGATTATATAGCTTAGATAGC